>JASDQU010504267.1:13201-45920 GCA_032191745.1 Picea mariana | reverse complement strand
TTATAACTCTGTAATAGACCTGGTGTATATGATCACATACCTTCAAACCTTCCTTAACTTTAAACAACAAGAGACTAGAATTTACATCAAACTTTTCTTTAGTCTCACATGACTAGTTTTGGATTAGTCAACAACCCTAACTTGAAATAATCATAACTTTGTATCTGTAATGAATAAATATCTGAAAATGGTACACAATATTCTTCAGTGTGTTTTATACAATTCCTCCAGGTGTCACTACTTGAAAACTCTCAGAAAAGTAGTTATAGCAAAAATGGCATACCTTGCTGAATTCTGGATTATTCTAGAGAGTGACCTTGTAGAGCGTGCCCCACACAGAATATTTATTGAATCTATATGAAACTATTACAAAACATACTACAAAATATACTCTAACCAACACATTTGGTCTTAATGAATTTGGATCTGTTATGAAGAATTTATTATGTTTTTACCTGAAACACCTTAGAAAACATCATTAAAAGAATTTATCCTTCCTTGAATTCCGACCTTCTTTTCTTCACCTTCCCTCAAACATTCAACTTAGATATCATTTGGTTACCTCAGACACCTATAGGTATTCAATATTCTCAAGTGTGTCTTAAATGAGAGATCCTTGCCTCTTATTTATACTCTCCAAGTAGCTTCCTTAAAAACATCTTCTAGGTCACTTTGCCCACTTTCCTTATTTTAGGGTTAACCCACTTTTAATTTCTCCATTAAATTTATTATTTAAATAATTTATTTTGTATTCACTTTGAATTTTAGTACACTCATCACAACGTGGTAATAATCAGCTCGAATAATCACAATTGGCAAAAGTGTTCACATTGCAATGCTCGATGGGATAAATAGACATCATCGTAACATATTCCTCCAATGAGTAGGAACGCCTTAATCAATGCAATTTCATCTTTTGTGGTGCGGTCCCAACGGTCCAATGGAGAACGTTCCGGCAATAACTACATTTCTAGTTGTTCTAGAGCGTCATTTTAACAGTCAGGACACCTCCAATGATCATATTGCTTCGTCGTGGCGAAGTGCCAATTTACATTGTTCTGATATCCCGACGAAGTTCCAGTTCTGCAAGCCTTGTTTTTGCGGAGACCTCCCTGGAACTTCTTGAAAATTTTCTAACTTTGCTTTCTTCTTGCTGAGCTTTCTGGCTTTCTTTCTTGTGATTTGAGTCAATAGTTTCCTCTTTCCATTATTTTTCTCATCTCCTCTTGGCATAGTAACTTCGTGTTGTGGAGGGTATTTCATAGTTTCTGAGAGTAATTCTTCTTCTCTTTCCGGGGTAGGTGCTCTACTCTCTTGTATATACAGGTATTTCAAGTCTTCCTGTGTTCTTTCAACTTCGACGTCCAGATCTCTGGTCCTCAGTAGCTTCGACTGGTCCTCTTGTTCTTCCAGTAAGTGCACTATTCTCCTAGCCATGGAATCTCTTAGTTCTTGCTTTTTCTGTTCTAGATTCTCCATTTCTTGTCTCCTCCGTATCTGATCTTTCTCAATCCAGGTTTTTCCTAGCAAAATAGCAAATGGGGCACTGTTCTGAATAAATTTAACTATCTCAAATTCTTCTTCTGCCGCAGTTCCATAAGCACTCATAGTTTTCTGGGTAAGTCTTCCACATAGGGTTATCAACTTTCCTCTAAATAATCCTATTCCTCCCAATGAAGGAACCATAATGGGTTTTCCCAAAATTTCCCAAGTTTTTTCTGTCATGATATTCACCTGTGTTTCCTCATTCAGGACACAGTCTATGTCGAAGTCTCCTATTCTTGTTTCGATGCATTCCTTCCCTTTTAAGATCTCTGATAAGTTGATATATTTGTGATCGTTCAGGTTTTCTTTTATTTGTAATAATACAATATCTAATTCTTTCCAGGGTTCTATCATATCCTTAGTTTCTTGGCCTGTCTCATAGTTTTCTTGTCTCATATTCATCTTTTCAACTTTAGCAATCATTCTAGGGTAATCCAAAACTTCATGTTTAGTAGCTTTACAACAAAGACAAATAGGACCTCTACCAGGGCGTTCCTTAGCAAGATGTCTCGGTCTCCTACAACTATAACAAAGAGTCAATCCTCTCTTTCTCTTGAATGATCCCCAACCTTTCTTGTACTACGCACTGGGATCACAGTGGTGGGTTTGCAAAAAATTCTTTCTAGGATCTTCCATCCACTTGTTAGTCCAACAATTATTTCTATGCATAAGAATAACATATCTTTCATTATTTCTATCAGATCTATTCATATCAAATCTTCTTTCTTCTAGCTATACCCTAGTTTTTAGACTAGGACCAAACCTATTAAACATACCTAGATCCATTCTTTCAAAATAAAAATTTTCACTTATTTTACCTTTATCAGAGCACAAAGCTTCAAGATCTTACCTCTTTTCTTCAGATCAAACTTCTCTTCTTAGTACAGAGCTTCACAAGTCAAGTAGAATACTGTACACTAGGGAAGTAGATCTATGCACAGAGCTTTCTCTTTTCTTTAGTTCCCAGCAATCACAGTTCCAGGTCCTAGAAACAGAACCATTTATTGGCATAGGGGTAGACCCAGGGTTCAGCGCTTCAACAACACACCAAAAAAACCCTAACTATCGGCCCCTTCGGAAACACCTGCGAAGCAGATGAAGTCACACCCTAGGTAGAGGTAGGGGGGATTGCATGACTCAGATGTCTGCAACCTAGCTCAGACACAGATCTATGATTACAATAACCTAACAGAGCACTTAGCAATTAACATTCATTATCATTTAACCCTTATTTACATTGCATATTCAAACCCTAATTACAAAACAATATAGTATTCAACAAGATCTAACACTCCCAAGCACTTATCACATAGAAACATATCATATCTATCATTCATTCACATCACTAGGAACTAAGATACTATATCAGATGCATTTAACATACATAAAGATAATAATATTAAGCATAAATCACATCAATCACACAAGGCAACCATAACGCATGATATACGTGGTTCACCCCAGTGTGGGGCTACGTCTACCAACTCTTCTTCTTCTTTATTATCTTATGTCAATCTTCTTACATGCATAGAGCCCAAAAACCCCACCCCGCATAGGACAGGAGATCTACACACACCTCACCAGATCCTCCTTCCCGGAGCTAGGTTTAAGCACAAAGATTTCTTACAATCTGCACACAAGCTTCTTACAATCACTTGCACTTATCTCTACAAGTTCTTAACACACAATATGCACAAAGCCTCTAGCTTCGCACTAAGCCGGTTCCACTAGGTCTCTCTCACTTACATTGCCTGAATTTTTATTTATACATTAAAAAATGGCCTAAACATGGGTAAACCCATGGGCCGACATCCCATACCCGTTACATAAACCCTAAACCCAAAAATTCCCTAAGAAGGGTCCAAGATCCCATGATATCTGCTTCACCTTGCGCTCTGCCTTTGACCAGCCTGTCCAAGTCCCAAAATCGGTCAAACGTGACCCAAGTTCTCCAAAACTTGGGCAAGGGCCAACACTTGTGTAGTAGTATCCTAACAATATACCTTCATCAACTCTAGAATCAAACTTACCTAAGTTGTCTTCATTTATTTTAATGTAGCATTTGCTTCCAAAAAATTTGAAGTGTTTTATTGATGTTGGTCTGCCATGCCATAAATCATAAGGGGTTTTATCACTATTTACTCTTACGTGCACTTTATTGAGAATGTTAACAATAGTTTGAACAAATTCTCCCCAAAATGTCTTAGGTACTTCTGATTCATCAAGCATGGCTCTAGACATTTCTTGAACTGTTCTGTTCATCCTTTCTACTACTCCATTCTGTTGAGGGGTTCTAGCAATAAGAATTTGTCTCTTGATCCCATGCTTTTCACAATAACTGTTGAATTCATCAGATGTGAATTCTCCTCCTCTGTACGATCTTAGGCACTTTATTTTTAAATCCATTTCATTTTCTACATGTGCCTTGAAGATTTTGAATTTTTCAAAAGCCTCAAATTTATGCTTCAACAATCCAACTCAAGTCATTCTGGTATAGTCAACAATCAACAAAATGAAACAACTTTCACCCCGATGTGATTTTGTACTAATAATAGAGCCGCATAGATCTGTATGAATCGACTCAAGAGGTCGAGTGGTGGAGTGTTCTTTTGCCTTGGATTGAACTCTTGACTTCTTTCCAAACTGACATGACTTACAAACAACATTATCAGGTTTGGAAATTTTGGGTATATCTCTTACAACATATTTTATTCCTAGCTTAACAAGATGATTAAAGCTAAGATGGCCTACTATTTTGTGCCAAAGCAATCTCTCATCAGTTTTACCAATGAAACATTTTTCTTTGCCTTCTTTTAGAACATACACATTTCCTGAAGTTCTAACTTCCTTAACAAGAGTCTTTCCTGTATTCACATCCATTACTTTACTACCTTTTGAATTAAACAGAACATTGTGTCCTTGGTCACACATTTGACTTACACTCAACAAGTTATGTGTTTGACCATCTACATACAACACATTTTGTGCTTTTGTCTTTTCCTTCTTATCTTGATCTAGTACAACAGTTCCTTTTCCTTTAATTCTAGCTGGAGCATTGTTTTCAAAAGTAACATTACCATCTTTTTATTCAGTTAGGAATTCAAAATTACTCTTGTCGACTGTCACGCGCTTGGAAAAACCACTGTCAATATACCATTGATTTTCTTGATTTTTGACATGTAGAGCCAATCTAAAATTTTCTTTGTTTTTATTTTTCTTCCTCCAAACCTTGGTAAAATATTATTGCTTGTCTTACTTATAGGTAGGCAACATATTTCTTCTGCATTCACTTGCGTTGTGTCCAAAATGATTTCATATGCAACATTCGAGCTCATTTAGTAAAGGGGAGAAGGAATTTTGATATATAGCCATTCGAGGTTTATTGAATCTCATTCCTACATTTTTGTTAAAAGTAATGCTACTCACAACCTTATGTCCAAAGTTTCTAGAAGAGAAATAATATCCATAGAAAACATTGGATGCCTTGGAATGAAAAACTTACTTGTAGGCATCGTTCTTTGTCTGCCAACTTGATAAGATTTAGGCACTTGTTGCTTCCTTGCTTCATATTTTTTTGCATAGTTGGGTTGATCCAATTATGATTGCTTCTTCTTATCATCTTTTGATTTGTTAGGCTAACTGTTGTTTCCCTTGAGAGCATTTGCATAACTTGTAGGCTTCTCACTAGTTGACATGCTGGTGCTTGATCCCCCCTTGACAATTTTTAGACTTTCTTTATATAATAGCCTTGTCTTGTCATCTGGCAATCTCTGATTGCTGAGAATGTTATCTAGAGTTTCAGATTCTTTTATGAATTTCATTTGAGTCTTGTACTTCTCTAGATATTTTATTAATGACACTATTTCTGCTTCTAGTTTGTCATAGATGTTCTCCTTTTCTTTTGTCTGTTTCATCAATATTTATTCCCTTTTTTTGCCCTCTTCTAGCTGAATTTTTAAGATGACTCTATATTTGTTGATCTCATTGTATTTTTCTTTATAAAGATGTAACTGTTCTTTTCTTAGTTTATTCGTTTTCTTGAGTAGGCTGATTTCCTCCAGAGCACTAACGATTTCTCCTTCCATGTCTACTACAACTTTACACTCTTCAGAGACACAAAAGAGTGTGAAGTTGTAGTAGCTCTTCTTCTTCTTCTTTTTCTTCTTCAGTGTGTGAAGAGTTACTGCTATCCTTCAGTGTGAAGTGGTAGCTCATATTCTTATTATTCAATGTCTGAATAGATACTTCTATCCTCTTTTGAATAAAAAATGTTCCTTTTAAAATATTTTTTCTTTTTAAACTCCATAGGTTTATCCTTGCCTTTTATTTATTTTTCATTGGTGTTGTTTTGTTTGAAAGGAAATTTAGATGCAAAATGACCAAATTTGCCACAATGAAACCATTTGAATGGTAACATATCTTTATATTTTTCAGATCCCCTCTTTAGTTTCCTTACAAAGTTAGCTTCTTCTTCATATGAGAAATGTTATGATGAATCATGATCTTGAGATGTTGACAATTTGACTGATTCCTTGAAGAATGTGTCCTTTAGATATGATTGTTATTTCATAGTCCTCACCTCATAAGCAGTTAGAATTCCATGTAACCTTTCCATAGTCATTTTATCTAGGTCATGCATTTCTTCTATAGCAGAAACCTTTGCATCATGTCTTGAGGGAAGACATCTCAACACCTTCTGAACTACTATAACTTCTTCAATATTCTTACCTAGCGCTTTCAGAGTGTTTATAGTATCATCTACTCCGATAAAGAAACCTGAAATATTTTCATCTTCACTCATTCTTAGGCTTTTAAATTGCATTATGTAAGCTTGACGTTTGGCCAACTTTACTTTCTCATCTCCTTCATAATTATTTACTAGTTTGTCCCAAATTTCCTTTGTGGATTCCAACTGCATTACTTTGACAAATTATGTTTTGGAAAGTCTTCCTTGGATGGAATTCATATCTATTTCATTAATGTAGTATTTTTTCTTACCAGCTTCATCAGTTGGAAGAGTAGTTAGGATTTTATAGCCATCTACCACAATCTGCCAGACTTCCATATGAAGAGACATCAGGGAGGTATTCATTATGATTTTCCAAAATGCAAAATTTGTTTCATTGAACATAGGAGGTATGATTGAAGAAGAAAATGAATCTTTACTTGACATACTTTCTATGTGAACTTCCTTCCAGCTATTAGGTTGTTATTGAAGGTACTTGCGCTTTGATACCAATTGTTATAAATTACAACAATACTGAGAGTGAGGGGGGGGGTTGAAAAAAAATTGTATTAAATTATTCAATTTCCTTTCCTTTCAACAAATTAAAGTTATTTAGAAGTGAAAAAATAAATACAAATAACAAAACACAACACAATACACCATAATTTTTATGTGGAAATCTAATGCAAGAAAAAACCATAGAACATATTTCTTTATGTTCTTCTACAAGCACCAACTTATGATTTACAATTATTCATCTTGACAGGCACCCACCTGTCGCAAATGAAGAAACCAATTCTCACAAGTACCAACCTGTCGCAAACAATGAGGACACCAATCATCTCAGGCACCAACCTTTCATAGATGAGGACACCAATCCTATCAGGAACCAACCTGTCGCAGATGAGGACACCAATCCTCTCAGGCACCAACCTGTCATAGATAATGAGGACACCAAACCTCAGTGAGCTTCAACTCACCCTAGCACCACCCTACCACCCTAAATTCAATTTAAAAATTATTCTTACAGAAATGGACCTTCCTCTACAAAAAAAATTTAATTTGATATGTCTCTAGTTTAGTTTCGTTGAATAGTGGCATGTCCTTTTTCTTCTATTTTTATCTGCACATATATCTAAGAGAGCGCATTTTTATTTATAATGTTTTTTCTTGAGTTCCCCTTCCTGTATGTGGATGCAAAACAGTTACATTGTGGACATATTTTGACCAGGTCAAAGTCTTGTCAGTTACACTTCTGTCTAAATAAAGTATGTAGATGCATGACAATTACATTGTGCACAAATATTGACCAGATCAAAGTCCTTTCAATTATACTTCTGTCTAAATAAATTATGTGGACACATGAAAATTATATTGTGGAAAAATATTGACCAGATCAAGGTCCAGTTATAGTTGGACATTCTTTGACTAAATCAAACTAAACAAATCTTCCTATGAATGAGCTCCAACTCATCTCTAACAAAAAAACTTAGTCTTATCATAGCATCTCCTCATCAATGAAGCAACAACTCACATTCTGGTATATAGAGAACTTACTGCATAGAAAGAATAAGAGCCCAAGGCTCAAGTCACAAGTATCCATCTTGTTTCACTTGATCTCTAGTGCGCTCACCCAGTCGCTCTGTTTATCCTGTCTCTTTCCACTCCATATCTTGTCACATAGGCTTTATTTCTTCACACTCTACTACACCATTCATCTCATTGGTTCAAGGCGCCCTACATATTTTATTCTGTACAATATTTCACACAATCTGTCACAGTCCATTCCATCGTACTAGTTTTGTCTCAAAAAACTCCACTTCATTGTTCATCGCATTGGTTCAAAGCACCCTACAGATTTTATTCTTCGCCATTGACCCTTCTCCGCACCATTGATCCTTTCATCCTTCGATCCTTCTGTGCACTTCTATTTTCTCATGCATTTCTATTTACCTTTCCTTGCTCTTTCATCGGTGAATATCCCCATACCACTTGATTTCATCTTGAAGGCAAGGTAAATTGTTACATGTGTCTGTGAAGAGATAGCTTAATGACCATTTTTACTAGGTATCCTTACCTAGGTGGATCTCACAGGAGGGGGGGCACCTGAGATAGATTTCTATAGGCCATTGGGATTTCATCACCCAATGTCTCCTAGCTATAACTGTCTCTTTCGTACCTTACATAATATACATAGGGGACCTCATCTCCTCTTATTTTTAATTGTTTGGAAGGCCCTTATCCATAGAATAGGTTTTGTTTGAGCACATCTAGTTTGTCTTATAGGCTAGATTATTTTCTCTTTATAGGATGGATTTCCTTGAGTTAGACTATATTTCTAGAATTGTTTTTGGATAAATACCATGTCAGAGTTTTTGAAATGTCCAACATTTAGAGTGGACACTCTACCCATCATCAATGAAAACTGAAGATGATATATTAGAAAAGAGTGATAGATTTTATATTTAAAGAGGAAGACTAGTAAAAGACCGTTGAAGAGAGAAATGAACATTACGTAGAGGAAAAATAATAAAATATAGAATTAACCGTTAAGAATAGATGATAAAATCATAAATTAATAAATTAGCCATAGTTGTAATAAAGTAAAATAATGATGATAATATAATATACCAAAAAGAGTAGTAACCATGAAAAATAAATTAAAATAAGAATAAGAAACAAGGACAATTAAATGAACAACTAGACAGGAGTAGAAAGTTAGATGTAAGAGAACTCTAAACATTGAAGAAAAAATGATGAAAATAAAATAACCATTAGATTGAAAGGGGTACAAGGGGAAGAAAAAATTAGAGAGATAAAGAGGAGGTGAGGGGAATAGTCTAATGAGATTTAGGAATGAAATTAAGGTGAATAAAATTTTTAATCAAAAGATGCCTAATGATCTAGGTGATGAATGGTGGGCTTCCAAGTTTGTCTAAGTTTGTAGCCATCTTTGTGATTAAAATGATTATGATGATTTTCAAATTCAAGAGCTTCTAGAACGAGGTGAGAAGTGTAATAAGGGGAAAATGCGAATATTTTAGTTTGGTAAGATAAATTAGGGGTTTGAATTTAAAGGAGTGTTCGATAATATATGATTTAGATATTTTGTTGTGGGTATTATCCTCTATATTTGTACTATTCCAGATATAAAAAGTATGCAGAACATAAATAAAATGCTAGAAATGATAGATAAACAACAATATAACCAGAACAACACCACAATAACACTGAATTGATATCAAAATAACACCAGAAAGATCAGCACTTTGATTATGAGAGCAATGTTCATGGGCCTCCTCGAGGGGGCAACCTCCAGTCGAGCAGATCTCTATTACAATAATATGCAAGCTAGGGTTCTCATACCCTCGACTCCTATTTATACTAAATATGTCTATCAATAGAACCATCTAGAGGAAGATCCTTCTAGAAGTAGAAGCTTCTATTAGGTCTTCTTACATTCAACTTATTCTACTTTATTGCAAGGCCTTATCAATATTGACCTTTATTATATTAGAATACATTGTTCTCCCTATGTGAGGAGTTATGTCCCTAACATGTCCTCCCCCTTAAAAAAAACCTTGTCCTCAAGGCTTGAGATGTGGAAATTGCTTCAGAATGGTAGCTGGTTCCCAAGTGGCATCTGCTGGAGGTGTATATTTCCACTGGAATAACACTTCCTTGATGGTTCACTGACGCAGGCGATGCTCATGTTGGTCGAAAACTGTTTGTGGTTGTAGCCAAATGGATACTTGTTCATCCAAATCAGGAAGGTTGGTTTGAGTTTGGCACTTAGTTCCAATTACCTTCTTTAAGCATGAAACATGAAAAACAGGATTAGATTAGAATGACTGGGCAAAGCTAACTGATAGACCACCTATCCCACACGCTTGAGAAATGTATAAGGACCATAAAATTTGGGCGCCATCTTCTGACAATGGTCAGCCTTGAGGGAAGTTTGATTGTAAGGTTGCAATCGAAGAAACACCTGATCCCCTTTTGAAAATGATGTTCAAAGTGACCTTGATCTGCTTGTTGTTTCATGTGATTCTGGGCCATGACCAAATTCTCTTTGTGGGTACGGAGAATAGCCTCTCGAACTGTAAGCATTTGGTCAACCACCTAGAACTTCGAGACACCTGGTAAATATGAGAGAATTGACAATGGATTTTGTCCATATACCGCTTCAAAAGGCGTCATGCGGGTAGATGTATGGTATGAAGTGTTGTACCACCATTCAGCTAGGGGTAACCATTGAGCCCATTGATTTTTCTTTTCTGATGCAAAACACCTCAAAGATGTTTCCAAACACTTGTTGAAAACTTCAGTTTGACCATCCTTCTGGGGATGATAAGCTGTGATGAGATGCAATTGGGTGCCTTGTAGCTTGAATAGTTCTTGCCAAAAATTGATGGTGAGAGTTGGGTCGTGATCAGAAACAATAGAATGCGGCATGCCATGAAGCTTGAAGACCTGATCCATGAAACGTTGTGCTACTGTGGATGCTGTAAATGGATGTTGAAGAGCACATAAATGAGCATACTTGGAAAGGCGATCAACTACCACCATGATCACTGATTTATTGCCTGATTTAGGTAAGCCTGTAATAAAATCCATAGAGATATCCCTCCAAATAGTAGGCAGAATCGAAAGTGGTTGTAGTGTGCCAGGAGATTTGACTGTTTCACCCTTGTTCCATTGACACACATTACATTCGGCCACAAAATTATGAATGTCTTGTTTCATACCATCCCAGAAAAAAGAACATTTGAACCTGTCATAGGTTTTGGTAAACCCGGAGTGCCCAGCTGTGGGTGTAGCATGAAGCTCAAAAAGAACCGTGGATTTAAGTTTTGATTGTTTACTTAAATACAAACATCGTTTGTATCAAATCTCATCATGGAACCAAGGGTACCCTGGGGACACTGGAGAATTGGATTGCAATTGTTGTATCAAATGTAAACTTTTGGGATCATGTAGCCATTCTTGGTGAATGACTTGGAGCCAATCTGGTACAACGAATGAGAGAGAAAAAAGGGAGCCTTCATCTTCATATTTTTGGGAAAGTGCATCCGCAACCACATTGTATTTTCCTTTCTTGTAAATGATCTCATAATCATATCCAAAGATCTGAGTCACCCATTTTTGTTTCTATGGGGAGGAAATGCGTTGTTCCAGAAAATAATTGAGGCTTTGATGATCTATCTTAATTTGGAAGCGTTTCCCCAATAGATAAGGGCACCACAAATCAAGGACATGCAGAATAGCCAACATTTCCTTTTCATAGATTGATTTGCCCAAATTTCATTCAGACAGTTGTTTGCTGGTAAATGACAAAGGTCGACCCTCTTGCATAAGGACAATGCCAATACCTTTCCCTAAAGCATCACATTCCAGGACAAAGGTCTTTGTGAAATCAGGAAGGGCCAGGACTGGAGTGGTGCACATGGCCATCTTCAAGGTTTGAAAATCCTGAGGAGCTGTTGGATTCCAAGTGAAAGAATTATTTTTAAGGAGTGCGGTGAGAGGTGTTGCACTCTTTGCATAATTCTTAACAAACTTGCGATAATAACCTGTTAAGCCCATAAATCCTCACAAGATTTTGAGAGTCTTTGGGTCACACTAGTCTTGCATAGCTTCAATCTTTGTAGGATCCACCCTGACGTCGTTCTTGCCAACAAGATGACCCAAGTACTCTACTTCTGAGGCACCAAAAACACATTTAGATTGTTTCAGGAAAATTTGGCACTAAGAGAGTAGATGGAGAATGCGGTCCACATGAGAAAGATGGTCTGTCCAGGTTTTTCTATAGATGATAATATCATCAAAGAAAACTAAGACAAAATGACGGAGAAAAGGGCGAAATACACGATTCATGAGGCTTTGGAAGGTGGAGGGGGCGTTACACAAGCCAAAGGGCATGACCAAAAACTCATAGTGGTGCTCATGATTTCTAAAGGTAGTCTTAGGAATGTTTGCCTCTTTCATAAGGATCTCATGGTATCCATAATGAAGATCAAGTTTAGTAAAGAATTGGGCGCCACTCAATTCATCCAAGAGGTCATCAATGACAGGAATGGGAAGTTTGTCTTTAATGGTGAGTTTGTTGATGGCGCGAAAGTCAGTACACATGCACCAAGAACCTTCTTTCTTCATGACCATGACCACAAGATAAGAGCAGGGGCTCGTACTAGGGTGGATAATGCCTGCGTTAAGCAATTCTTGAACCATTTTCTCAATTTCATTTTTTTGGGAAAAGGGGAGTGGAAAATACCAACTAATGTTTAGAGAGGATGGATTGGAGGTCTTGTGGTGCAGAGGGTGTCTCAGTTGCTTGTATGGCATGGAGTTGGGCAATAACGCCAAAATGACCTTTTTTGAGCAACTTTTCCATGCGATGGGAACTAATGATCTCAGGTGAACCAACGGTGATGCCTTGGAACTTATATTTTTGGCCCTCCTGGTCGAATTGCATGGTTAATTCCTTGAAATCCATGAGAATGGGACCCAAATTCCTTAGCCAGTTTGCACCTAACACAATGTCACAACCACCCATGTCGATAGAAAACAAATGATATTTGAAATCCATGAGAATGGGACCCAAAGTCCTTAGCCAGTTTGCACCTAACACAATGTCACAACCACCCATGTCGATAGAAAACAAATGATATTTCAGGTGGTAGTCACCAATTTGGAGACACACATTTTCACAACACCCTCCACATTTCATGGAGCCACCATTGGCAATCATGATTTGGAAATTATTGACTACATGGATATATCAATGAGTTTCTTGGGCAATGCAGCGATGAATAAAATTATGGGTGCTTCCACTATCAACAAGAATGACGACCTTCCTATGCTTGATGTAACTGATTAGCTTGAGGTTTTGGGGAATAGAGAAGCCAGTCAAAGCATTTAGGGAAATGCCCGGTTCTACTTCTGGAGGGTCTGAGGGGGGTTATGTTAGTGGTTTCAGGTGACTCAGACACAAGGGGAGTTTCAACATCCTCTTCCGAAATATCCTCCGAGATGGCCATAAAAAGATTTTGTTCCTTACACTTTTGGCCCGGAAAATATTTGTCATCACAATTATAACAAAGGCCTTTGATTTGGCGTTCATCCATTTCAGCCCTAGTCAATTTTTGAATCTTTAGTGGAGTAGAGGCAGTAGTGGGATTTACTGATTTAGTGCGAGGAATAAAGGAGGGTTTCCGGTTTTGAGAAGATACAACTTGTTGTGCTTCTTTATCTCTTTTAGTAGAATCCACCCAACTCTGAGGCCAATACATGAGGACATGGGCACGAATCTCATCCTTGAGTCCACTGATAAAACATTCTCGGAAAAAGGCATCAGACATGCCCTCTGTCCGAAAATCCAGGTGCTCAAAAGAAGATATAAAGTCTTCCACTATTCCAGATTGTTTCAACTTTTTCAAACGGCCTAAATGGTTGGTGTCAGTGTCAAAGTGTTCATAAAGCTTTGCCACAAAGTGTGTCTAAGAAATATACCTTTGATGGGAATTTTTTCTCCATTGCCACCATTGCCAATGTTCTTGATCTAGATGGAGAACACCATACCGGAGTTTAGACAAGTCATATGTAATTCTGTATAAAGATAAATAATGTTCCATGTGGGTTACCCAACCAGTGGGATCAAAGCCATCAAATTTGGTCACATCCAAATGCAGAAGGATTAGGTCGCACTGAAAGTGATGGGGCTGAAAATTATGGGAATGAGAGGAAGTTTTAGCTTTGGTATGTGGAGGTGGGTTAGATAAAGGGTTATTTGCAGGGATATGCAACTTGGTGCAGATCATCGAAACAACAGATTCAAGATGGGTAGTCATGTCTTGTTTGAGTTCCTCTATTGAGGCAACGGTGGAGGACTGCATGGTGGTATTGATGGAGACAACATTGGCACTGAGTTGTTTCACTTCTTGTTGGGTATATGTGAAATTAGATTGCAAGGTATTGAAGCGAGCTTCCAAGTCTTGGCTACGGGTATGGGCCATGATGATGAGGGAGCTGAAACGGGGCGAGTGGGGTAAAAATTTTTGCTGAAAAATGATATGTATGAATGTGATAAGGGAGAAGAGATAAATCCAATGGAATAGGTCTCAAATAATGGTGCAAAAATTTCTAGACTTTTTTTTTTCTTTACACCTGTGTAGTTATACGTCGGTCTGAAGAATACTGCAGTGATGAAATTCCCAAATGCTTAACTAGGAAGAAATGTATAGTGATTTGGAAACCCAAATATAGTTGCACAGCAATAGATCTTGTCTGTTTTAATTAATTTTTTTTGTTTCTGTCCCCAAGGGTTAGGTATTCAAGGGTTCTACAAACGAGGGTTTGCCCTGTGCTATAACTCTCTGATATACGTGTGGGGTCCAATAGTAGTACTCGGCCCAATATCTCTGGGCACTAACTAAGGAGGCTAGACCGTGCCCTTAGTCATACTACCTGACTACCCAGGTACTAGAGAGTATCTTCCTGAGTGTTGTTCTCGGTGGCACTATGACAATCAGGCGGCCAATCGGTTTATCTAAAGAGGGCTTCAGGAAATCTAGGTCGATCCGTACAAGTTTTTTTTCTGATGCGCTACCACTCGAGAGGGTACCAGCATGGGTTACAAGGGTGGCCAACAGATGTGCACTTAAGTACCACTTGTATTTCTTGTGTGTATGAATCCCTCAACCACGGGTTTATGCACGTAACGATAGATCTTTATGGCTTAAAGACATCGAAATACGTCTCTACCTTGAAAAAAAAATTAACCCATAATTTATGTCGAGGAAAGTGATCTGATACCACTTGCAATATTCCAGATATAAAAAGTATGCAGAACATAAATAAAATGCTAGAAATGGTAGATAAACAACAATATAACCAGAACAATTCCAGAATAACATTGAAATGATATCAAAATAACACTAGAAAGAGCACTTTGATTCTGAGAGCAATGTTCACGGGCCTCTTCGAGGGGGCAACCTCCAGTCAAGCAGAGATCTATTACAATAATATCCAAGCTAGGGTTCTCATACCCTCTACTCCTATTTATACTAAATATGTCTATCAATAGAACCATCTAGAGGAAGATCCTCTAGAAGAGGAAGCTTCTATTAGGTCTTCTTACATTCGACTTATTCTACTTTATTGCAAGGCCTTATTAATATTGACCTTTATTACATCGGAATACATTGTTCTACCTATGTGAGGGGTTAAGTCCCTAATAATATGCTCTTTAATATGGGATTTAAATGATCTACCCATTTGTCCTATGTAAGATTTTCCACAAGAGCAAGGAATTTGGTACACTCCTGGGCCAAGCATCAGGCTAGATTTATCTTTAGTAGTGTTGAATAGTTGTTTGAGGATTTTATAGGTTTTGAACAAGGTTTTGATATTATTCTTAGCCAAAATTTTAGAAACATGATATGTAGTGCCCTAGATATAGGGAAGATAAATGAGAGCACTAGGTGGGGAGGAGGAGGAGGATTTTTTCAATTTGGGATTCCAGGTTGAGCAGAAGGCTTGGTTGATTTGAGAGCGAGAGTAACCATTGGAAATAAGGGACTTGGTAAAGTGGTATTTTTCTTTCTCAAGAAATTGAGGAGTGGAGATGCAAATGGATCAACTATATTTATTATGATTTAGACACACTTATAACCATTTGATGCACTAATTGAGCATGTAGTGTGTGTTGTTTGATCATTGTTGTCTTACTTCATCGCTTTATTCTATTATCCTTTTGATTAGATTTTTTCATATTTAGGGTGATATTTTCACATTCATATCATATCTCCACATAGGATACAATATCATCGGTTGCAATGCCTTTGACCTAAGTTCCCCATTAGATGCATTATCTTCCTTTCTTGATGAAATAAGGTTCTCCACCCTAACCCACCTTTGGGTTCTATATATCCTGACTCATAACCTCCCTCCCCATTGACATGTGTTGGTACATCCAACTATGGACCCACTTATATATTTTTTGGCTCTTCATCCTCTTTGAACCCAAGTTTTATTGTAAATTCCCCCCTACGGACAGGTGAAAATCCCCTTGGATCAAGACCCCTTTTGATCCAAGACAAAAGAAAACAAATGGTGAACTAATTTCCTTTTATACCTATTTTGACAATTAGAATGAGAAGGAAGGGATGGATAACTTACCTTTTTACGTTGATTGTCCTGGCTTCTCCAACATTTGACCTTCATGTCCAAGCTCCTAGGTGCAAGAAAAGACCTACAAAAAAGAAAGAGAAACCTCCTTCTTCAACACTATATTGTTAAGTGAAAATAGATCTATATATTATGAATTTACAACAATGCACATGCATACAATTGAACACATAAACAAGAGAGGAATAGGCCAATTTGTGTATTAATGGAAAGCCAAAAAAATGCAAGCACTTACAATCTCAATTTTGGTGTTGTCTTTGCCAATATCTCCTATTCATCCCTTTGGATCTCACACAATCATAAGTATGATGCTCTTAATTGTCCTCCTTGAATGTCTCAATATTAGAAATATGATACTCTGAAATCATTTCCCTCCTTTCACTCAAGTCTGGCCTTCATTATATAGGTGTTGGCATAGGGGCAGACCCAGGGTTCAACACATCAACACCGCACCAAAAAAACCCTAACTACCATCCCTTTTGGCAAAACTTTCAAATTAGATGAAGTTCTATGTGGTTGAAACATCAAAAATCATAGGGGAAAGTTTCTCCTACAAATATTTCTATCCCTACTACCATTGGACTGTATCCTGGACAGTCATTTCTAGTAGTTTCTAATCCTTTGTGGTGTCAACCCAACCCAACGGTCATTCCCCAGCAAGGAATTTTCCCCTATCAATCACATTGGCACCCAACAAATCCATAAACCCCACGATTCCCACACAATAGTCTCCTTTTTTGAGTGTTTTTGCATGTTTCTTCCCCGCTTTTCTCATTCTACTTTTGAGAGGAATTTAGCCCACGGTCTCCTAGATTGTATTTGACTTTGTTTTCCTAAGAATTTGAAATTTATTAATCATTTCCTTTTCTTCTCTGAGTTTAAAAATATCTCCTAGTTGTGATCCCCTTAGGTTAACAAGATCCCTCGGTTCATCCTACCTTTCAGTTGTTTGATATTCGTCTCGCAAAGTTTTCAAATTGCTTGATTGTTTAGGAATTTCATCAACTAGGGTTTGCAAAGGTTGTTTGGTTTTGATCCCTTTTGTATTCATTGAAACATCTCAATTTTCTAGATGATTAGGAATCTCTTTTTTTCCACAACCCAGTCTTGAATGTTGTTTCTTGCTACTCATATTTTGAGGATTGTCATGAGTGCTTGTCTTCTTTCTCTTTTGCATTTTTGAGTCCTTGATTGAACGAGTTATCTCACACTTTGTTTGTTTCAGTTCTCATCATTTTGCATGGTCTTTGTTTGATTTTTTTTTCCTCGTATTTATTTGTATAAAAAATATATCTCTTTCATTTCATTTGAAAGTTAAGAAGTGAAAAGTTTGCATATCTCCTTGCATACATAATCAAACAAAGAATTTTTTTCATTCTTTAGGAAATTTGTTTTGGTACGCATTTGAAAAAAGAGCTAGTTTTTCAAGTGCATTTCAATTTTCGGAAACATTTGCTTTGTAGTTTGGTATCGTATTGATCGCAAAAATTGAAACTTGCATATTTTTTGAGTGCTTGCTTGTGTTAAGAAGAATAGAACTCTTCTCCCTTACATTCTCTTGAATTCTGTTGGAGTCGAGTCTCTTTCACATCATTAGTTTCATCTCCACGAACCTATTGAGTAAAAATCCATTAAAATCAACCATGTGCTAATAAAATCAACTAGAATTGTTTTTGGTTGTTATCACACCAACACTAGCACGAGATTAGGATCTTTGGACTAGGCAAAGTGAGTAAATTTTCCAAGACTACTAAACATACTATAGATCACTAAAGAGTGTACAAATATGACTTTAGTATAAGCATAGCCGGGAATCCCCTTCCAAATAGGGGTTAAACATGAGGTCACGTGCGAAAGAGCAGCGGAGATTACCCCTCTAAAGCTTGACCAATCGTAGTAGTCAGATCGTATACTAGGGGTTATTCCTGAAGTATCATTGACTCATTTAGTCTTCTTACTTCATGAACTAGGAATCCATTCGGGGTCCTCTTGAGTCTAGTGGTTCACTTGTCATCAGTCCTCAAGAATAATTTCATACTTTGATATATTTCCCATACGTTTGGTCCCGACTGTTGATTGTACCCGCATGGAGGCTGGCTGGGAGTTGGTAACCTTAGTGGCCTTTCTTAGGTATCTACAAAAGTGACTGTGGGGGGATTCCCATGGTACCTGAGGAAGATGTTGTATCACATGCTCAGTAACCTTGGAGGGTGATCCAACAAAAGTAAGGGTTGCTTGCACCGAGAAGGGATATTACATGGAGGTCAGGCTAACTTCTTCTCATGTCTTCATTGGTGGCTTGATATCTCATCTTCGAAAGATCCTTAAATCTATTGTTTCTTGGTTGATTGCTTTTAGTTTTCTTATGGGTGTGTTTATTTGAATTTCGTAGTCGGCCTTAGGATCGAATATTTCACAATATCCAATGTATGGATCATGACGTTCAGTAACCTCAACCAAATGTTTCTTATGAAGGAATGATCAAATATCAAACTTCTAATACCATGAGTGTAGCTCCTATAAGTGGCCAACACATTGAAGAACTGGTCACAACCTTCATAAAAATCCTTGGATCTTACACAAATCCTATTTTTACTGATCCACTCGGCTAACCACTCACTGATCCACCATTCATGAGATTTATTGATGCCTATTCTTCTTACTTTTTACCGCCCAGTTCAACCACTACACAATCTTTTGTCATGAACCCATCATCGTTTGGTTTTTCTGAAGGACTTGGGAATGTTTCCACAATTCCTGTAGTTGATACTGTTGGTGCTTCATCTTTATCGGAAACATCGGTGATCCAGGTAACCCTGAATCAACCACTTATGCATCCATCTCCCTTCACACATGGGTTAGGTAATATTCCTACTTGACTATTTCCACACATGCACACACCAAGTGTTTTACTTGTCCGTACCATCGGTCAAATGGAAAATAGTCAAGTCATTAACACAACCATAGTTACACAAGATACTTATCCTTCATCTCAACCATCACAAATGAGTTCAACCTACATTGGAGGTCAATCTTCAATGGGAGGCCAACCTTTAGTTGGGGGGAAACCTCCAATTGGAGGGAAACTTTTTGCTGGGTAGAAACCTATGTGTTTGAAACATAAAAAATCATTGGGGAAAGTTTCTCCTGCAAATATTTCTATCCCTACTACCACTGGCCTGTATTCTGGACAATCATTTCTAGGAGTTTCTAATCCTTTATGGTGTCAACCCAACCCGACGGTCATTCCCCAGCAAGGAAGTTTCCCCTATCAATCCATAAACCCCATGATTCCAACGCAATAGTCCCTTCAACCAAAATAAATGGGGGGACCATCAGTTCAATCGTAGTACATAGGAGGTCCATCTATTCAATCACAGTACATGAGTGGACAATCAGGAAAACCCGAGAAACCACTGTATACGAGAGGACCATTTAGTACTTTTTCCATATAGCTGCAACCTGGATATGGTCCTACTGTTGTTCCCATGCCGCATGGTTACCACAAGTATCTACACACTAATCGACAACTTCCATTATTGGATATGTTAGATCGGCCACATTTGTCGCGTTTGACAAATGATCTCATTCTACATGCCCCATTTTGGCCACCATCCCTGCCAAGTTAGCGTCCAAAATCCTGAAATTCGATGGAAAACCTAGGGAAGATCCTAACAATCATGTTATGACTTTCATTTATGGTTTTCTTCCAAATCCTTGATGGATGATTCCATTCGTTTGAGAATTTTTCAGAGAACACTTACAGGTGCAATAGTGAAATGGTATATTGAGATGCCACATAACTCCTTTGTCAAATTTAATTCTCTTTCCATGGATTTCCTAATGTATTTTCAGTTTCCTATATGGTATGATACCGGTACAGATATTTTGACCTCACTCCAACAATCCTCTTCCACCCACATATCTTTTCATATCCATGAGTGGAGGCGCTGGAGATAGTTGATTAAAGCTCCAATTCCATACCAACTCCTCGTGGATTGGTTTACAAGATATCTCTTTCCACCCATTTCCCATGATGTTTCTATGGGAAATGTAGTTACTGATGAGAAAGCTATCGGTTGTGCTCAATATTTGGACTTGATATATTCCCAGTCTAGCACACTTTACGATCTGATCCCTCATGCTCCTTGTACATCGTATGATCTGACAAGACCTGCTCCAGAACCAGTTTCTGTTTTAGACACCAAAACTACTTCTTCTCATGCTCAAACCTCGAAGGTGAATGTGGTTCAATCCAATTCATCTCAGCAACCAGGAGGTAAGAAGAAAAACAAGGGTAAAACCAAGAAATTTTTTGTCCAACAGGATACTACAAAGATTGTTGATACTCAACCGAATAGGAAGGCTAAGTTTCCTTGCATGATTTGTTAGGAAGACCACTACATGAAATATTTCCCTCATCGTGAAGTAGACACTAAATTTATGAAGGGTACCTCCCAACCGGTTCAACAACAACATCTAATTGCACAAAACCCTTCCCCTCCATAAGGGGGAAACATAGGTCGTTCCCAGCATGGGGATGCTTCTTCAATTTCCTTTGAGGTATATATGTTTAAGATAGTTAATGTAACGACTCGAGAAAATACTTATGACACTCCTCAAGATGATCAAGCTAATGGTAAGGCTATTGATCAACCCTCCACATCCACTCCTCTTTAGTATTCCAATCCTCTTCAAATTGAGAATCCAATTTTTTACACAGTGTTGCGCCCACGCAAGAGCACAATTCAAAAAATGACATTTAATCCAAGTACCCATTCCATCCAAAAATACAATATCATTGAAGATTTAGCGCAAGCTCCTTGTGATGTGTCAACCCTTGAATTTCTATAGAAATTTCCAAGTCAACGTAGAAGCATGTTGTTAGCCATTGGAGTTGTTAGCACTCTGTAAATTTGTTCAGCTGATAAAAAAAATGAGAGAGATAACTGTTTCAACCAACTTTAGGTTCGATTCTGACCCTTCCAACCAGAGAGGGATTTCTCAGACATGTGAATACTGAAAATACTCAAAACAGATTTGGCAATGAACTTACAGAGGTCAGATTCTGCAATAGGACATGGTTTTTAAAAAGGGTTGGTAGAACAAACAAGAGAACAGGTCCATTGGGCAATGGGGTCAGGTCCTGAAATCATATGAAGATCTACAACCTATGTATTCCTGAGGGAACAAAGGAAAAATAGGTACTATGTTCAACCAAATAAGCTATATGATATGGATTGAAAAGAAAGGAAAGACCATTATGACAAGAGGAATCTGACAGAGGATGAATCTCTTGGTATATCTTTAGAAGAAGGAACATAAAGGTTGGCTACTGAAAATAGAACACCAATGAAGGGTGAATTCTGAACCAGAAACCAATAAACGCATAACAAGTATAATCAATGTGAGAAGGATCACCAACAAGATGAATTACTTCTTTTACTTAAAGATTATTACTAGCAACAAAACACATTCATGAATATGAAATAAAGGAAAACATATTGAACATAAACACCATGATGAATCTCGAATATCCAAGAAAACCTTCTCTGCTTGTATTAAAATTCATAAGAACTCACAAAGTTTTTCTACTACAAAGGCAGACCCTTCTCCAACCAGTTGAACCATTCTTTTATTTTTTTAACAATATATATAGATAAATTACATATGAGGCCAAGAAAAACTGGTCATTCTTTCCAAGATTTCAAAAATAGGCATTGGTTATAGAGAGAGTAAAACATCAAAACCGAACTCCTACTTTCTAGGGAACAGTTACAAACAAAAACTGAAATATTTGGGATCTTTACCCTAAATGTCGCCTATCTACAATGCCACAAGATTCCCTGAAATATACTCGATTTATCTTGCTATTCTATTTTAGATTTTCAATCTCTTCCTTTAACATGTCAAGCCAGCTAGGCTAATTTTCTTCAATGCTTTTGACTGTTCCAGATTTAGCATACTCCTTTCGTTGTTTTTTATTTTTGCTTACACCAGCTTGTGTGTTAGATCCATCCACATATCCATTAATGATCAAATCCTTCATAATAGGATTCAGCCTGATCTCTTCACCTAATCTTGGCCCATCGACAGATTTTGCATGAGATTTGTTGTTAGGATTTGTGCAGCATGCCTTTCTCTCTTTTTATTTGATAATTCTGTCATATTCTTTGAACTTCTTGATTTGTTGAAAACCACTGAATCTTTCTCCTCATCTTTTGTCCTCAAGAGAAACAAGCTCGAGACCCAACTCTTTGTACTCCAACCTCGTTGGGGACATGCATTAAGATGACAAGGAGAAGACCGCTCTGATACCACCGATCCAGATTTTTTGAGCAGATTGAAATGACTATGGACTAGTAATAGGTGCTTAACACAAAATAATAGAGATACAGTAAAACTGGTTTTCTATTCAATAACGAAATAAGTTGAAACTGTAAAATGCAATGGAAACAAGCTTGTTGGAATGGTGGCGACTTATCTCTGAGAAGAGATGTGACGGTTGTGCTCATTCGCAAGAAGATATTACAATGAGTCTATAAAGGCCCTTTTACAATAAGAAGGAATTCCAAAAACCCTAGACATCCAAAAACCTAACTCTAGGAGATGAAGCGCCAAAAGTCATGTGGGCCCCATTTGGGTAAGTTAGTACATCAACTTCTCGGGGTCGTAACTTTTGCATATGATCTTCGTTTTAGGCGTATGATAGACTGTTGGAAAGGTATCGTCGAGGAGATTCGTTTTAGGCACAATATTGAAGGAACTTACATATTGCAAAACCTATTTTCCCCCAAAAAAAATAGTTTAGGGCCTCAAAACGGCTCCGAAAGTGAAAACTGCTAAAAATAGTAAATTACCAAAATTGCCAGAAAAAATGTTTTGAGCCAGTTGGAAAATATGGGTGGTCACCGATATCCACCTGGATCAATTTGGTTTTGATCCCTTTTGTATTCATTGAAACATCTTGATTTTCGGGATGATTAAGAATCTCTTTTTTTCCACAACCTTGTCTTGAATGTTGTTCCTTGCTGCTCATGTTTTGAGGATTTTCATGAGTGCTTGTCTTATTTCTCTTTTAGATCTTTGAGTCCTTGATTGAACGATTTATCTCACACTTTGTTTGTTTCAGTTCTCATCACTTTTCATCTGCTTTGTTAGATTTTGTTTTCCTCGTATTTATTTGTATAAAAAATATATCTCTTTCATTTCATTTGAAAGTTAAGAAGTGAAAAGTTTGCATATCTCCTTGCATAAATAATCAAACAAAGAAATTTTTGGATTCTTTAGGAAAAAAAATTTGGCATGCATTTGAAAAAATAGCTAGTTTTGCATGTGCATTTCAGTTTTCGGAAACATTTGCTTCGTAGTTTGGTACCATATTGATCCTATAAATTGAAAGTTGCATAGTCTTTGAGTTCTTGCTTGTGTTAAGAAGAATAGAACTCTTCTCCCTTCCACACATAGAATTCATTGAAAAGAATGAATTGCATCTCATTCTCTTGAATTCTATTGGAGTCGAGTCTCTTTCACATCATCAATTTTATCTCTGCAAACCTATTGAGTAAAAATCTGTTAAAATCAACCACGTGCTAATAAAATCAACTAGATATTTTTTTGGTTGTTAGCACAACAACACTAGCATGAGATTAGGGACTTTGGACTAGGCAAAGTGAGTAAATTTAACAAGACTACTAAACATACTATAGAGCACTAAAGACTGTAAAAATATGACTTTAGTATAAGCATAGATGGGAACCCCCATTCACATAGGGGTTAAACACGAGGTCGCATGTGGAAGAGCAACGAAGATTACCCCTCCAAAGATTGACCAATCATAGCAGACAGATCGTATACTGGGGGTTCTTCCTGAAGTGTCATTGACTCATTTAGTCTTGGTAATTCATGAAATAGGAATCCATTCAAGGTCCTCTTGAGTCTAGTGGTCCACTTGTCCTCAGTCCTCTAGAATAATTTCATACTTTGATATATTTCCCATACATTTGGTCTCGACTGTCGATTGTACCCGCATGGATGTTGGCTGCAAGTTGGTAACCTTAGTGGCCTTTCTTAGGTATCTACAGAGGTGGTCGGGGGGGATTCCCACAGTACCTAAGGAAGACGTTGTATCACATGCTCAGTACCCTTGGAGGGTGATACAATGAAAGTAAGGGTTGCTTGCACCGAGAAGGGCTATTATGTGGAGGTCGGGCTAACTACTTCTCATTTCTTTGTTGGTGGCTTGATATCTCATATTTGGAAGATCCTTAAATATAGTGTTTCTTGGTTGATTTCTTTTAGTTTTCTTAGGGGTGTGTTTCTTTGAATTTCGTAGTCGGCCTTAGGATCGAATATTTCACAATAGCCAAGGTATGGATCATGATGTTTAGGAACCTCAACCAAATGTTTGTTATGAAGGAATGATTGAAGATCAAACTTATAATACCATGATTGTAGCTCCTAGAAGTGGCCAACACATTAAATAATTGGTCACAACCTTCATAAAAATCCTTGCATCTTACGCAAATCCTCTTTTTACTGATCCACTCGGCTAACCACTCACTGATCTACCATCCATGAGATTTATTGATTCCTATTCTTCTTACTTTTTACCGCCCAATTAAATCACTACACAATCTTTTGTCATGAACCCATCATCGTTTGTTTATTCTGAAGGACTTGGGAATTTTTCCACAATTCCTGTAGTTGATACTGTTGGTGCTTCATCTTTATCAGAAACATTGGTGATCCAGGTAACCCTGACTCAACCACTTGTGCATACATATCCCTTCACACATGGGTCAGGTAATATTCCCATTTCACTATTTCCACACATGCAAACACCAAGTGCTTTACTTGTTCGTACCATTAGTCAAATGGATAGTAGTCAAGTCATTCACACAACCATGGTTACACAAGCTACTTATCCTTCATCTCAACCATTGTAGATGAGTTCACCCTATATTGGAGGTCAATATTCAATGGGAGACCAACCTTTAGTTGGGGGGAAAACTCTAGCTGGAGGGAAAATTTTTGTTGGGAAGAAAACTATGTGGTTGAAACATCAAAAATCATAGGGGAAAGTTTCTCCTGCAAATATTTCTATCCCTACTACCATTGGCATGTATCCTGGACAATCATTTCCAGGAGTTTCTATTCCTTTGTGGTGTTAACCTAACCCGACGGTCATTCCCCAACAAGGAATTTCCCCCTATCAATCATGTTGGCACCCAATAAATCCATAAACCCCACGATTCCAATGCAATATTCTCCTTTTTTGAGTGTTTTTACATGTTTCTTCCCTGCTTTTATCATTCTACTTTTGAGATGAATTTAGCCCACAGTCTCCTAGATTGTATTTGACTTTGTTCTCCTAAGAATTTAAAATTTATTAATCATTTCCTTTTCTTTTTTGAGTTTGAAAATATCTCCTAGTTGTGATCCACTTAGGTTAACAGGATCCCTTGGTTCATCCTACCTTTCAGTTGTCTGATATCCGTCTCGCAAAGTTTTTAGATTGCTTGATTGTTTAGAAATTTTCGTCAACTAGGGTTTGCAAAGATTGTTTGGTTTTGATCCCTTTTGTATTCATTGAAACATCTCGATTTTCTGGATGACTAGGAATCTCTTTTTTTCCACAACCCAGTCTTGAATGTTGTTTCTTGTTGCTCATGTTTTGAGGATTTTCATGAGTGCTTTTCTTCTTTCTCTTTTGCATCTTTGAGTCCTTGATTGAACAAATTATCTCATACTTTGTTTGTTTGGTTCCTCATCATTTTGCATGGGTTTTGTTTGATTTTTTTTCCTCGTATTTATTTGTATAAAAAATATATCTCTTTCATGTGGAAGAGAAACGGAGATTACCCCTCCAAAGATTGACATATCAAAGTAGACAGATCGTATACTGGGGGTTCTTCCTGAAGTGTCACTGACTCATTTAGTGTCGGTACTTCATGAACTAGGAATCCATTCGGGGTCCTCTTAAGTCTAGTGGTGCACTTGTCCTCAGTCCTCTGGAATAATTTCATACTTTGACATATTTCCCATACGTTTGGTCCCAACTGTCAATTGTACCCACATGGAGGCTGGCTGTGAGTTGGTAACCTTAGTGGCCTTTCTTAGGTATCTGCAAAGGTGATCGTGGGGGGATTCCCACAGTACCTAAGGAAGATGTTGTATCACACGCTTAGTACCCTTGGAGGGTGATCCAGTGAAAGTAAGGGTTTCTTAAACCGAGAAGGGCTATTACATAGAGGTCGAGATAATTTCTTCTTGTTTCTTTGTTGGTGGCTTGATATCTCGTCTTCAAAAGATCCTTAAATCTATTGTTTCTTGGTTGATTGCTTTTAGTTTTCTTAGGGGTGTGTTTCTTTGAATTTTGTAGCCGACCTTAGGATCAAATATTTCAAAATATCCAATGTATGGATCATGACGTTTAGGAACCTCAACCAAATGTTTCTTATGAAGGAATGATCGAAGATCAAACTTCTAATACCGTGAGTGTGGCTCCTAGAAGTGGCCAACACATTGAAGAACTGGTCACAACCTTCATAAAAATCCTTGCATCTTACACAAATCCTCTTTTTACTGATCCACTTGGCTAACCACTCACTGATCCACCATCCACGAGATTTATTGATGCCTATTCTTCTTACTTTTTACCACTCGGTTCAACCACTACACAATCTTTTGTCATGAACCCATCATCGTTTGGTTTTTCCGAAGGACTTGGGAATTTTTCCACAATTACTGTAGTTGATATTGTTGGCGCTTCATATTTATCGGAAACATTAGTGATCCAGGTAACCCCAAATCAATGACTTGCGCATACATCTCCCTTCACACATGGGTCAGGTAATATTCCTACTTCAGTATTTCCACACATGCACAAACCAAGTTCTTTACTTGTCTGTACCATCGGTCAAATGGAAAGTATTCAAGTCATTCACATAACAACGGTTACACAAGATACTTATCCTTCATCTCAACCATCATAGATGATTTCACCCTACATTGGAGACAATGGGAGGCCAACCTTTAGTTGGGCGCAAACCTCTACCTGGAAGGAAACTTTTTGCTGGGAAGAAACCTATGTGGTTGAAACATCAAAAATCCTAGGGGAAAGTTTCTCCTGCAAATATTTCTATCCCTACTACCACTGGCCTATATCCTGGACAATCATTTCCAAGAGTTTCTAATCCTTTGTGGTGTCAACCCAACCCGACGGTCATTTCCCGGCAAGGAAGTTTCCCCTATCAATCCATAAACCCCACGATTCCATTGCAATAGTCCCTTCAACCACAATAAATGGGGGGACCATCAGTTCAATCGTAGTACATAAGAGGTCCATCTATTCAATCACAGTACATGAGTGGACAATTAGGACAATCCGGAAAACCATTGTATATGGGAGGACCATCTAGTACTTTTTCTATATTGCTACAACCCAGATATGGTCCTACCATTGTTCCCATGCCGCATGGTTACCACCAGTATCTACACACTAACTGACAACTTCCATTATTGGCTACGTTATATCTGCCACATCTGTCATGTTTGACAAATGATCTCATTCTACATGCCCCATTTTGGCCACCATCCCTGCCAAGTCACCGTTCAAAATCCTGAAATCCGATGGAAAACCTGGGGAAGATCCTAACAATCGTGTTATGACTTTCATTTATGGTGTTCTTCCAACTCTTTGATGGATGATTCCATTCGTCTGAGACTTTTTCAGAGAACACTTACAGGTGCAACAGTGAAATGGTATATTGAGATGCCACGTAAATCCTTTGTCAAATTTAATTCTCTTTCCATGGATTTCTTGATGTATTTTCAGTTGCCTATATGGTACGATACCGGTACAGAGCTTTTGACCTCACTCCAATAATCCTCTTCCACCCACATATATATTCATATCCATGAGTGGAGGCGGTGGAGACAGTTGATTAAAGCTCCAATTCCAGACCAACTCCTCACTGATTGGTTTACAAAGTCTCTCTTGCCACCCATTTCCCATGATGTTTCTATGGGAAATGTAGTTACTGATGAGAAAGCTATCGTTCGTGCTCAATATTTGGACTTGATATATTCCCATTCTAGCACACTTTACGATCCGATCCCTCATGATCCTTGTACATAGAATGATCTAACAAGACCTGCTCTAGAACCAGTTTTTGTTTCAGACACCAAAACTATTTCTGCTCATGTTCAAACCTCTGAGGTGAATGTGGTCCAATCCAATTCATCTTAGAAACCAGGAGGTAAGAATAAAAACAAGGGTAAAACCAAGAAATCTTTTGTCCAACAGGATACTACAAAGACTGTTGATACGCAACCGAATAGGAAGGCTAAGTTTCCTTGCATGATTTGTTAGGAAGACCACTACCCGAAATATTTCCCTCATCGTGAGGCAGACACTAAATTTATGAAGGGTACCTCCCAACCGGTTCAACAACAACATCTAATTCCACAAAACCCTTCCCCTCCACAAGGGGGAAACATAGGTCATTCCTAGCATGTGGATGCTTCTTCAAGTTCCTTTTAGGTATATATGTTTAAGATAGTTAATGTAACGACTCGAGAAAATACTTATGACACTCCTCCATATGATCAGGATAATGGAAAGGCTATCGATCAACCCTCCACATCCACTCCTCAATATTTCAATCCTCTTCAAATTGAGAATCCACTTTTTGATACAGTGTTGTGCCTACCCAAGGGCACAATTCGAAAATCGACATTTAATCCAAGTACCCGTGCCATCCAAAAATACAATATCATTGAAGATTTAGTGCAAGCTCCTTTTGTTGTGTCAACCCTTGAGTTCTATACAAATTTCCAAGTCAACGTAGAACCATGTTGTCAACCATTGGAGTTTTTAGCACTTTGTAAATTTGTTCTGCTGATAAAACAAATGACATAGGTAACTGTTTCAACCAACTTTAGGTTGGATTCTGACCCTTCGAATCAGAGAGGGCTCTCTCGGACATGTGAATACTGAAAATATTCAAAAAATATTTGGCAATGGACATAGAGAGGTCAGATTCTACAATAGGACATGGTTTTTAAAAAGGGTTGGTAGGAAAAACAAGAGAACAAGCCCATTGGGCAATGGGGTCAACTCCAGAAATCATATGAAGATCTACAAGCTATGTATTCTTGAGGGAACAAAGGAAAAATAGGTATTGTGTTCAACCAAATAATCTATATGATATGGATTGGAAAGAAAGGAAAGACCATTATGAAAACAGGCATCTGAAAGAGGATGAATCTCTTGGTATAGCTTTAGAAGAAGGAACATAAAGGCTGACTACCAAAAACAGAACACCAATCAAGGGTGAATTATGAACCAGAAACCAATAAAAACATAAGTATAATCAATGTGAGAAGGAGCACCAACAAGATGAATTATTTCTTTTACTTAAAGATTATTACTAGCAACAATACACATTCATGAATATGAAATACAAGAAAACATACTAAACATAAACACCATGATGAATCTCGGGTATCCAAGAAAATCTTCTCTGCTTGTATTAAAATTCATAAGAACTCACAAAGTTATTCTGCTACAAAGGTAGGCCCTTCTTCAGCCATTCGAACCATTCTTTTATCTTTTTAACAATATATATAGATAAATTACATATGAGGCCAAGAAAAACGAGTCATTCTTTCCAAGATTTCAAAAATAGACATTGGTTATAGAGAGAGTAAAACATCAAAACTGAACTCCTACTTTCTAGGGAACAGTTACAAACAAAAACCGGAATATTTGGGATCTTTACCCTAAATTCCACCTATCTACAGTATCACAAGATTCCCTGAAATATACTCGATTTATCTTGCTATTCTATTTTAGATTTTCAATCTCTTCCTTTAACGTGTCAAGCCAGCTAGGCTGATTTTCTTCAATGCTTTTGACAGTTCCATCTTTAGCCTCCTCCTTTTGTTTTTTTTTCCTTTTTCTTACACTAGCTTGTGTGTTGGATCCATCCACATATCCATTAATAATCAAATCCTTAATAATAGGATTCAGCCTAATCTCTTCGCCTAATCTTGGCTCATCGACAATTTTTGCATGATATTTTGTTGTTAGGATTTGTGCAACATGCCTTTCTCTCTTTTTATTTGATAATTCTGTCATATTCTTTGAACTTCTTGATTTGATGAAAACCATTGAATATTTCTCCTTGGCTTCCTCTATTTTGTCAGGAAACATGAGCCTATTTCCTTCAAATTGTACCTGAGTTGGATGAGCGGTTTGATTTGCAGATATCTCACTCTGGAATAAACCGTTAATTTCCCAAAATAGAGTAATATCACTTGGGTTTTGAGTAACAGGTGCCATCAATTATAATCATTGGCTATCGACGAAAATCCTTATGGGGATAACGACCTCTCACGCTCGACTATCAATTTTCAATGATGAGTATCAAATCAGTTATTTGGCGGCGCTTATTTGGCACTACTTGGACGAATGGTACACAAGCAAGTTTCTCGAGATGATTTGACTCGCCGTCAAGTTTCATTGTCACATGTAGCCCTCGAATTAGACTCAATTAATGAAATTTAACACATGATTTTGGGGGTGTGATGGGGTGGTTTTGAAGAAACCCTCTTTTCACCCCGAAATACACTAGAGTATGCCATGTACCTTGCGGGAAAACCACAGATAGAATTTCGGGACCGCTTAGATATTTTAACCTTTGCGTCGTTTCAAACTCTGAAATCTCTCGCAACGTTGATCTTAGATGATGGCGATCTATATCCTTTCGATCCCATTTTACTTAACACCTCCTCCAAATTTAATCTCTTCTGCCATTTTCTGAGCCTTCCCCAAATTTATCTGACTTCCAAACTGGTTTAGCACCTCGCTGAGCCCTGAAATATTGATTTTACACCAAAAATTTAAATAGTGATAACAAGGGCTCCAACTGGGGATGTTATCCTCCCAATGAGGTAGAAAAGAACTTGTAGACCATGTGCCTAGTCCATTGGGATGCTTCCAAAACATGTGTGTACCTGCTCTCAACTTGGGACTGAATGTTGGATACACCCCTAAAATCTGATTGTACACATTACTGAAAATCCAAACTGAAAAATGTTTGATCAGCAAGCTTATTTGCACTTGCCTTTCCTAACTGCTGAAATGAAATGCCAATCAAGTGAAATCATAATGCCAATGCAACCGTGCAATCATTTCATCCACTGTTTGTTTTCTTTGCACATGCTTTCTCCAAAGCCTGTTTACTGATAATCCATTCAAGAATTTACCTATAAATTTAAATCTCAAAAATAAAAACATTGGTGTAACGCCCCATATCTTGACCTTTAGGGAGTTAGAAGATTGATTGTTTACTTATCTTAGTAATTCAATTCTTAACATTTATTTGGGCTCAGTTAGATTGAGATAGATATTTGAGATATGTACATATTTTTATGTTGCATGATATTATTTTCATTGGCATATACTCATGATGATGATAGCTCTTTGGTTTGTTTAAACATGTAAGTTAAAATGTGGAATTTAGGTACGTGGATACCAGTTCAAGTTATGATATGAATGCATAACAGATACCAAGCATGATAAAAATAAACATGCATTTCTTAAATTGAACGTCGATACAGATATGGATCCTTATATGAAATTATTATGTATATGCATAGATATGAGTTATTGGTGGATTAACTTACAGGTTAATGAGATATGAGATAGCCAAATGACTGTAGTGTTGAGGTGATTTGGATGTTGTAGACATCAAGAAGATAGTATATGCTATATGTTGTACTTATTATTTAATTTATGATTCAAAATACTGTTATGATTTGTGGTGAGTGTGGTTTTGACAGGATGCACAACTTGCCCAGAGTGATTGTATGATAGCGCGACTCTAAGAAAAGTAGTTGCACAGTATGGCTTGATATAGGGTGTTGACCCTAGTTCTATAAGGAGGGGTGGAGGTATTGCCCACCGTTTATCCTCCGAAACCTAGAGTTGTGGGAGGGTTGTGTGAAGTCACGCTCCCTTAGACGTGTGATGACGATTGCTAGTTGACTGTTGGGGAAGCTTGGTCGAGATGTATGACACTTCTGCTTATGGGTTCTATCTGGAGTTATGTTAAGAACCAAAGACTGAATTCAAAAGCATCACAATAGATATACAAGAACAATATGAAAAATCTTCTTTATTACTATCAAACCCTTAGGGTAGGGCAACACCATACAATGGATCCTATTATGGAAGGGATCCTCTCCTGT
>JASDQU010504266.1:70673-103334 GCA_032191745.1 Picea mariana | reverse complement strand
GGGGAGATAGGAAGGATTTCATGTACTACATGACAGAGTTTGGGTCTTTGAAGAACATGGAAGGAGAGTCTGTCTCTGACTTCTCCAAAAGATTCAATAAGATGTATAATAAAATTCCTACTGAGATAAAACCCTCAGAAGCCTCGTCTAAGATTTCTTATGCTAGTGTGTTTGGCCCCGATTTCTGTCTTCTATTGAGAGAAAGAAAAGCCACCTCCTTAGCTCAAATGCAAGATATAGCCATAGAGGTGGAATCCAATGTATTAGCAGCTGATAGACTGAGGAACAAGGCTGATGCAGACAGAAGAAAGGGAAGATCTAAAGCCTCAACTTCTGGCCCATCGGTGCCCCACCTTCAAGTGGATGAACTGACCAAGATGGTGAAGTCTCTGTCTACAGAGATGGAAAGAATGAAGGTGGAGGGGAGGCAAGTATACAAGGGCCCTCAAAACGCTAAAAACAAAGGAGGTTTCAGGAGGCCAAACAATATTGTTTCCCCGACTGTGCAAAGAGAGAGGGAAAGAAACAGAGAAGACCAGAAAATCTAGGCCCCTTTTCAAAACAATTTTGTGGCCAAGGAAGAAGAAGGGGAAACATATGAGTTTGATCCTGAAATCTATTGATGTGGGGACACTCCTCCTTTTCCTCATCTCACTCAATCAGCATACGAGGAGTCTCTCATGGACAGTCAGCTAAATGAACTGAGCAAGGGAGACAAGGCTAGTGGCAGCCAAGGCAAGTATGATCTGAGGTCTAAAAAAAAGATAGTAGCACCTGATGTTCCTGAGCAGTTCACTAGATCGGAGAAACCTGCTAATGAATTAGGAGATAGTCACGAAGGTAAGAAGACATGCCCCCTCTCTCCCATAGTCCAGGGTCATGTCCCCGAAATAAGAGAAATCACGAAGCTTACATCTTCTTTTAATTTCAAACATGAAATTCAAAAGATCAGAATCCCTGTGCCCCTGACCAAATTGATCAAACATGAAGGGTTCAAGAAACGCTTCTCTGAGCTTTTACAGTTTGAGGTCTCATGCCTTCCCACAGACTCCATCAATTTGCAAGATGAAAAGCCTGCAGTTATTCTAGGTCCTATGGTAGAAGACAGTAATGACTCATCCCCTCCCTTCTACACTTCCTTGAACATACATGACAAGGTACTACACAACTGCTTCATGGATTCGGGGGCTTCTCACAACCTCATGCCCAAAACTCTCATGAAGGAGTTAGGGCCAGAAGTCACCCGAGCCTATCATGACCTCTATTCCTTTGACTCTAGAAAAGTTCAATGTCTAGGAGTCATCAAAGCCCTGGTCATGACCTTGTTTCAATTGCCCATGAAAAGTGTGGTCATCGATGTTGTAGTGGCTGATGTCCCCCCCAAGTTAGGTATGTTGTTATCAATATCTTGGATAAAAAGAATGGGAGGAAATTTGCAGATGGACCTCACATATGCTACTATCCCAGTGTTTGGGGGAGAACATAGGAGGCCATACAGGGAAGCCCAACTGGCCTATATAATCAGTGATGAGGCCAACCCTACCAACCATCCCATTTTTTCCTTGGACACTGATTTAGGTTCCAGTGTGCTACAACTCACTAATTCCCCCAAGCCTCCTCTTAAAATTAGAAATCCGCCCACCACTTCCCATAAATTTCCTCCCTCCATCACCCCCGTCTGGAAAATGTTCTTTGATGGAGCCTTTTCTAGGGAAGGCGCTGGAGCTAGGGTGTTTTTTGTGTCACCAACTCAGCTCTGTCATACAAACTAGAATTCGAAGCTACCAACAATGTGGCAGAGTATGAAGCTCTTATTTTAGGATTAAGAGTTGCAAAGGAAATGGGAATTCAGGAAGTAGCAGTGTTCGGAGATGCAGAGTTGGTGGTCCAACAGATCAGAAACGCTTATCAGGCTAAGCATCCTCAACTCAGAAACTACAAAAATGAAATATGGGACTTAATTGACAGTTTCTTCCTAGCATTCAACATTTCTTTTGTCCCAAGAGAGAAGAATACAATGGAAGATTCCTTGGCTACATCAGCAAGCAATTTCAAAGTACCCTTGCCACCCAAATTCAGATATGATGTGGAAGTAAAATACAGGCCCTCCATACTTGACAACGTCAAACATTGGAAGGTATTCGAGGATGCTCTTGAGGTAAAAATATTCTTGGAGACCGTTGAAGAATTTTCAGAGATGCATATCGACCAAGACTCTGTCTCTGAAGAAGAGCTGGATGGGGGTAACTTTCTGAGTAAAATAGCATAGCGCAACATTCTGCAGCTCCCCAACAACCATATTCCAAGGGGACTGGTTCCTTTGGAAAGGATTTTTGATAGAAATGATGTGTCATTAAAAGGGGAAATCTCAGAGGATGACATTGGTGCTATTCAATGCAAAATTGGCACTGACAGTGAGCCCAAGTTGGTAAAATTGTAAAGAAGTCTGACAAAAGAGCAGAGGTCTGAATACGTTGGAATTTTGAGGGAATTTGTTGATGTTTTCACCTGGACCTATGGAGATCTCAAAACATATGACACTTCTTTCATAGAGCATAAAATCCCGTTGAAAAGGGAAGCAAATCCATTTAGGCAGAAGATAAGACAGATCAATCCTATGCTACTGCCTATTATGGAGAGGGAAGTGAAGAAGCTGCTACAGGCCCAGATCATCGTACCACTGAGATATTTAGAGTGGGTGGCCAACTTGGTACCAGTAAGGAAAAAGAATGGAGAAATCAGACTCTGTGTAGACTTCAGAAACCTGAACAAGAGCTCACGAAATGATAACTACCCCTTACCAAAGATGGAACATATACTGCAAAGGGTAACAGGAGCATCCAGGATGTCCATGATCGATGGCTTCTCTGGCTACAACCAAATCTCTGTTCTGCCTGAGGACTGGGAAAAGACGGCATTTATCACTCCATGGGGCACATTCATGTATGCCAAAATTCCTTTTGGATTGATGAATGCAGGGGAGACATTTCAACGTGCCATGGACATAGCTTTCATTGGGGAAAAGAATAAATTTGTGGTTGTCTATATGGATGACATCACAGTATTTTCAAAATCTGATAAAGAACAATGTTGTCATCTCAGGAAGGTTTTCCTGAAGTGCAGGAGTTTTGGCATTTCATTAAACCCCAAGAAATCTCTGTTCGCCATAAAGGAGGGAAAGTTACTAGGCCACATAGTATCAGTGGAAGGAGTCAGGATCGACCCTGGCAGAGTTGAGGCAATACAAGCCTTATCAATCCCAAGGTCCAAGTAGGAGGTCCAATCTTTCCTTGGTAAGATTAATTTTCTGAGGAGGTTTGTGCCTAACTTTGCTGAGGATGTAAAACTTATAACAGCCATGTTAAGGAAAGGAAATGAAGTGAGGTGGACTTCTAAATCATGAAATTCCTTTGAGAAAATAAAGAAGGCCCTGACTAAATCCCCTGTGCTTATCAGCCCCGATTACTCAAAGGATTTTTTTATTTTCTCCTTTGCCTCACCTGACACGGTGGTCGTTGTTTTATTACAGACAAACAAGGTTGGGCTAGAGCAGCCTATTGCCTATTTTAGCCGATCATTGAGGGATGTCGAATTCAGGTATGACACTATGGAGAAGCAGGCCTATGCCCTGCTAAAATCTCTCAAGGCATTTAAGATCTATGTCCTACAGTAAAAAAACATCTCTTATGTCCCCTCAGCTGTTGTTAAAGACATTCTTATTCAACCTGACATAGACGGGAGATGGAGTAAGTGGATAGCCAAGATTCTGGAATTCGACCTGGAAATAAAGCCTACCAAACTGATCAAAGGTCAAGGTTTAGCCAAGCTGTTGGCTGAAGCCAATTGCCAAGCTTTGGGGGTAAGTTTCATCAACGAATGCTCAGTAATTCAACGGGGTCGACTATCTGAAATAGACCCTCAAAGGGAGCCCCCATTGGCTCGATTTCCCTGGTATAAACATGTCATATATTTTCTGCAAGAGTTGCGGCCTCCAGACGACCTGCAAAGAAACAAGGCAAGAGCCCTGAAGCTCAAAGCAGTCAGATACTGCCTTATTGATCAAGTTCTATATTGGAAAGACCCCTTGGGGTTGCTTTTGAAATGTGTAGATCCACAAGAGACTGACAAGATCATGGTTGAATTTCACGACAACCTATGTGGAGGGCATCATTTCTGGAAAACTACAGCCTACAAAATCATCAGGGCTAGATACTACTGGCCCTCCCTATTCACTGACATCTGCAGAAGGGTCAGAGCTTGCACATAATGTCAAAGATTTGCACGAAAACAACAGCTCAAGTATTTGTTGTTAAGTCTTGTGGTTGTTTTAGGACCTTTCCAGCAATGGGGCCTAGATTTCATTGGAGAAATTCACCCCACTTCCAGTGGGCAGCACAGATGGATCCTGACTGCTACAGATTTCTTTACCAAGTGGATTGAAGCTATCCCCACCAGGAGTGCTTCCCACAAGATAATCATCAGATTCCTGGAAGACCTCATCACAAGATTCAGCTGCCCAAGTAAGATTTTCACTGATAACGCAGCCTCTTTCAGGGATGAGTTGTTAGCCAAGTTCTGTGAGCAATTCGGGATTAAGCTGATTCACTCCAACCCATACTATCCCCAGGGCAATGGTTTAGCAGAGTCCTCCAACAAAAGCCTAATAAGGATCATCAAAATACTGTTGGAAGATAACAAGAAGGCCTGGCATTCAAGATTGAAATTTTCTCTTTGGGCTGATCGAGTAACCACGAAGAGATCTATAGGAGTCTCTCCTTTCCAATTAGTCTATGAAGCAAAGGTTGTTTTTCCTTCTCATTTAGCCATTCTTGTAGCAAAATTCCTCCAGGATCATCAAGAGGAACCTGATGACATGATCAGAAGGATTCATCAGCTAGTGGAAGTCCAATAGGCCAAGGAGCAGGTAATGGGTAGAATTCAGGACCATCAGCAAAGGATCAAGCAGGGTTTTGATAAGAAGGCCAAGAAGGAAGAGTTTCGGATAGGAGACCTGGTATTGAAATGGGATGCTCCTAAACAAGATAAAGGAAAGCACGGAAAATTCGAAGCCCTGTGGATTGGGCCTTTCAAAGTATCTGAAGTATTCTCGAATAACACCTACAGGGTATGGGATCTGAAGGATCAAGAAGTTTTCAATGGCCCTGTGAATGGGCATTTCCTAAAAAGATTTTTCTCTTGAGCCGCACATGGCTCTTTCACGGTTGTAAATATTGTTTTTATTTCCGTCTTTAAGTTTTTGAATAAGTGACCCCATGGCCCAACAACAAGGCACTAGAGCTGCAAAATGAGTCCTTAGAGCATCACAGGGAGGACTCTATCCCCCATGGAGCCTAATGTTAGTAACATTTCTTGTCCTGGGCACAAGGGTATTCAGGTCTACAAGTTGCACGAGAAGTGCTCAAGCGCAGCACGGAAAAATCTCGTTTCAGGCTTCCAAGCAAGTAAGCGGGCGAAATTGTATTGTCGACGGTCTAGATTCATCCATAAGAGCAGATCAACGGTTGGCGGGAAATTGCGGTTAGCAAAGTTGTGTCGATATTAGCGAAATGGAAAGCACCCATATTGTTTTCAGGAAATGATAGCAGCCATCCATCCAAAGGACACGTGGCGTGAGATCTAGTCACGTCGGTGTTTCATCATTCGGGAGTTCGAAGGATGAGAGTTCCATGTTGTTCTACATCTTGAAACCCGAACCCCGAAGCGCCGAAAGCACCCAGAGTCGGGCCCGCAGTGTCACGAAGCAGTCTCAGCCGTCCATCCAAAGGGGACACCTGGTGCGCGATTAGGCTCTTCATATTTTCATCCATCATGACTTCGAAGCACAAGGAGCAGCTCTGTCATATTCCCGAGGCGCGAGATGCCAAGAGCGTCCAGGACCCGGGGCCCACAGCATCGTCAAGTGAATTCGGGACCGTGATATATGAGAGGGATGTGTGATGCCCAATTAAGTCATCTCGGTGTTTCGCTCATAGCGACTGTGATAAGCAAGGATTAGCTCCTTCACATTCACGAATGCCAAAAGCGCCTTGAGAATAAACACAGGGTCACAGCCCATGGTCACCTGGGAAATAAAAAGAGTTGTGCAAGAAGGGCCAAAGGCGTCGAGTTTGGTAACAGAAGGGATCATCACGATCTCCAGGTGCCATCTAATTCGATCTCAATCCTGGCTTTCACTTGGAGTAAATGAAGGTGAGAAGGGGTGCTTGAAACCTCTCCTCATTCATTAAGTGTAAGGTATGGAGGGTCTGGCAAGCTGTCTGCTCGAGAGGGTCCTGTGTACCAATTTTATCCAAAGTAGCCATGCCGAGTCCTCGACTAGACAGAGAGGTATGCACACGCTAACTCGTCACTTAATGGCTCATCTACTCCCCTTACAGGGCCATGCACAGTTAAGGTGGCGTATGACGAAGAATATCGGTCCAAATTTTCCTGAAGGGACACCAAGCCTTGGGTCAGTGAGCACACCTCTGTTAGGTGAATTTTTCTGAGTATATAGACTCAGTCTTTGTATTTTGTAATTATCAATGGTTTAGCAAGGCTCCCGGTTGTAATCTTTAATGAAGCACTATTATTCATGGTTATGTGTAGAATTTTGAGACTTCTTGCCTTATGAATGTCAATTTCTTTCACGTCTTTGTTTACACTGTAATAGAGCATCTCAAAATTGGAGGATCCAATCGAGTTGTAACTGTTATAGGATGATGTAGGTTGGATCATTGTAACAGTTGCATTGACTCTAATCGGTCTTGTGATTTTCTCAACGCTGAAGACTTAGAATTGGAGAATCCAGTCAAGTCACCCGAAACTCTGAACTAAGAGGATCTTGCATTTAGAGTTTTTCTTCTGTAAACTGCTGAAAGGCCTGTTGCCCGAGGTAGTTTTTCTAACTCCTCTCACCAAGTCTTCCACCTACCCATTTTACAATCAACCCACTGACTGAAGTTGAATCAAGACCTCCTTTGTTCTTCACATACCAGAACTAGTCCCTGAGTTAGAGGGAGTCTCTACCCATTCGATCACCCATTAAAAAATATCGTGACATAAAACTGATGGGCATTGGGCTCTGCTCCTGCAAGCAATCCAGGAGTGACTTCTGACGCTAACATTTATGGCGTCGTTGCCGGCGATGAAATTGAAAATTTTCTCCTAGATTTAACGACATTGAACCTCTGATTCTGAAGGTGCATTAGGTATCAAAGCCTTTGAAGATTGCTACTTTGCACATGGCGACTCCATTGTGACGACTCCACTGTGGTGAACCTGCCTTGATAATTGTGGCTTTCATAGGTAGACACACGCAGTCCCATCCACAGCTGCCTCTATCTACACATGAAACTGATCCGAAGGTGGTTCTCAGAAAAGGAAAGGCCTCTGAAGAAGAAGCTCTCACCGTCGAACCAGGTAATCTGCCATCTCCTTATGTAGGAACTCCATTTTCTCCTCCTCAGTTTCTTAACAGAGCTTTTTCTGAGGTTTCCCATGTCCTGGATTTCGGGAGTGTCCCTGTTTATTTTTTCCCTCATGGTCTGGGATTGGAGGGAGAAACCCTTGTCACTCCCCTCTCCTCTGAAGTTGTACTTTGGCATACACCCAGGACCGCAGAAGATTTCCCCACTCCTATCTTTACCACTCCTCCTCTTGTTACTGTTACCACTCCTGCACAAAGAGGGGCATCTACTGACTTGAGACCGTTATCCTTCTCCTGAGATTCCATTTTGTTTCCCATTCCACTACGGGACTCATTCCCAGTATCCCCTTCACGAACCCCTTCTCCTTCGAGTTCTACTCCAACTAATATATCTATGGCTAGCGGTAATCCCCCTCTAAATAGAATGGATGCCATAGTCACTGCTAGATATGCTCCCTTAATCCTACCCCATCCGATGAATCCTCTCCCTGCTGAAGATTACTTGAAGTATATGCCCAAGTTCATTGGGGAAGGGGACATAACTGCGGAAGAGCACCTGGCTGCTTTCTACAATTATGCGGACAACCTGAACATTGAGAATGAAGATGTCTGGATGAGAGTCTTCGTCCAGAGCCTGGATGGTGGGGTGAGGAAGTGGTCTAGAGGATTGGCCCCCGGATCTATCGCTGGGATCGAAGCCCTGGATAGTGCTTTCCTGAGGCAGTGGGGAGATAGGAAGGATTTCATGTATTACATGACAAATTTCGGGTCTTTGAAGAATATGGAAGGAGAGTCTATCTCTTAGTTCTCCAAAAGATTCAATAACATGTATAATAAAATTCCTGCTGAGATAAAACCCTCAGAAGCCTCGGCTAAGATTTCTTATACTAGTGCGTTTGGCCCAGATTTGTCTTCTATTGAGAGAAAGAAGAGCCACCTCCTTAGCTCAAATGAAAGATACATTCATAGAGGTGGAATCTAATGTATTAGCAGTTGATAGACTGAGGAACAAGGTCGACCCAGACAGAAGAAACAGAAGATCTGAAGCCTCAACTTCTGGCCCATCGGTGCCCCACCTTCAAGTGAATGAACTGACCAAGATGCTGAAGTCTCTGTCTGCAAAGATGGAAAGAATGAAGGTGGAGGGGAGGCAAGCATACAAGGGCCCTCAAAACGCCGAAAACAAAGGAGGTTTCAGGAGGCCAAACAATATTATTTCCCCAATTGTGCAAAGAGAGAGAGGAAGAGACAGAGAAGACCAGAAAATCCAGGCCCCTTTTCAAAACAATTTTGTAGCCAAGGAAGAATAAGGGGAAACATATGAGCTTGATCCTAAAATCCATTGCTGTGGGGACACTCCTCATTTTCCTCATCTCACTCAATCAGCATACGAGGAGTCTCTCATGGACATTCAGCTAAATGAACTGAGCAAGGGAGACAAGGCTAGTGGCAGCTAAGGCAGGTATGATCTGAGGTCTAAGAAAAAGACAGTAGCACCTGATGTTACTAAGCAGTTCACTAGAATAGAGAAACTTGCTAATGAAGTAGCAGACAGTCAAAGAGGTAAGAAGACCTGCCCCCTCTCTCCCATAGTCCATGGTCATGTCCTCGAAATAAGAGAAATCCTGAATCTTACATCTTCTTTTAATTTCGAACATGAAATTCAAAAGATCAGAATCCCTGTGCCCCTGACCGAATTGATCAAACATGAAGGGTTCAAGAAATGCTTCTCTGAGCTTTTACAGTCTGAGGTCTCATGCCTTCCCACAGACTCCATCAATTTGCAAGAGGAAAAGCCTGTAGTTATACTAGGTCCTATGGTAGAAGACAGGAATGACGCATCCCCTCCCTTCTACACTTCCTTGAACATACATGACAATGTACTACACAACTTCTTGATGGATTCAAGGGCTTCTCACAACCTCATGCCCAAAACTATCATGGAGGAGTTAGGGCTAGAAGTCACCCGAGCCTATCATGACCTCTATTCCTTTGACTCCAGAAAAGTTCAATGTCTAGGATTCATCAAAGACCTGGTCGTGACCTTGTTTCAATTGCCCATGAAAAGTGTGGTCATCGATGTTGTAGTCGCTGATGTCCCCCCCAAGTTCGGTATGTTGTTATCAAGAACTTGGATAAAAATACTGGGAGGAACTTTGTAGATGGACCTCACATATGCTACTATCCCAGTGTTTGGGGGAGAACATAGGAGGCTATACAGGGAAGCCCAACTGGCCTATATAATCAGTGATGAGGCCAACCCTACCAACCATCCCATTTTTTCCTTGGACACTGATTTAGGTTCCAGTGTGATACAACTCACTAATGCCCCCGAGCCTCCTCTTAAACTCAGAAATCCGCCCACCACTTCCCATAAATTTCCTCCCTCCATCACCACCCTCTGAAAAATGTTTTTGATGGAGCCTTTTCCAGGGAAGGCGCTGGAGCTGGGGTGTTTTTTGTGTCACCGGCTCAGCTCTTTCATACAAACTAGAATTCGAAGCTACCAACAATGTAGCAGAGTATGAATCTCTTGTTCTAGGATTAAGATATGCAAGGGAAATGGGAATTCAGGAAGTAGCAGTGTTCAGAGATGCAGAGTTGGTGGTCCAACAGATCAGAAACGCTTATCAGGCTAAGTATCCTCGACTCATAAGCTACAGAAATGAAATATGGGACTTAATTGACAGTTTATTCCTAGCATTCAACATTTCTTTTATCCCAAGAAGGAAGAATACAGTGGCAGATTCCTTGGCTACATCAGCAAGCAATTTCAAAGTACCCTTGTCGCCCAAATTCAGATATGATGTGGAAGTAAAATACAGGCCCTCCATACCTGACAACGTCAAACATTGGAAGGTATTCGAGGATGATCTTGAGGTCAAAAGATTCTTGGAGAACGTTGAAGAATTTTCAGAGATGCATATCTACCAAGACTCTATCTCTGAAGAAGAGCTGTATGGGGGTAAGTTTCTGAGTAAAATAGCAGAGCGCAACATTGTGCAGCTCCCCAGCAACCATATTCCAAGGGGACTGGTTCCTTTGGAAAGGATTTTTTATGGAAATGATGTGTCATTAAAAGGGAAAATCTCGGAGGATGACGCTGGTGCTATTCGGTGCAACATTGGCACTGAGAGTGAGCCCAAGTTTGTAAAATTGTCAAGAAGTCTGACTAAGGAGCAGAGGTCTGAATACATTGGACTTTTGAGGGAATTTACTTATGTTTTCGCCTGGACCTATGGAGATCTCAAAACATATGACACTTCTGTCATCGAGAATAAAATCTCGTTGAAAAGGGAAGCAAAGCCATTTAGGCAGAAGCTAAGACAGATCAATCCTATGCTGCTGCCTATTATGGAGAGGGAAGTGAAGAAGTTGCTACAGGCCCAGATCATCGTACCACTGAGATATTCAAAGTGGGCGGCCAACTTGGTACCAGTAAAGAAAAAGAATGGAGAAATCAGACTCTGTATAGACTTCAGAAACCTGAATAGGAGCTCACGAAAGGATAACTACCCCTTACCAAAGATGGAACATACACTGCAAAGGGTAACAGGAGCATCCAGGATGTCCATGATCGATGGCTTCTCTGGCTACAATCAAATCTCTATTCTGCCTGAGGACATGGAAAAGACGGCATTTATCACTCCATGGGGCACATTCATGTATGCCAAAATGCCTTTTGGATTGATGAATGCAGGGGCGACGTTTCAACTTGCCATGGACATAGCTTTCATTGGGGAAAAGGATAAATTTGTGGTCATCTATCTGGATGACATCACAGTATTTTCAAAATCTGATAAAGAACATTGTTGTTATCTCAGGAAGGTTTTCCTGAAGTGCAGAAGTTTAGGCATTACATTAAACCCCAAGAAATCTCTATTCGCCATGCAGGAGGGAAAGTTACTAGGCCACATAGTATCAACGGAAGGAGTCAGGATCGACCCTAGCAGAGTTGAGGCAATACAAGCCTTATCAATCCCTAGGTCTAAGAAGGACGTCCAACCTTTCCTTGGTAAGATTAATTTTCTGAGGAGGTTTGTGCCTAATTTTGCTGAGGAGGTAAAACTTATAACATCCATGTTAAGGAAAGGAAATGAAGTGAGGTGGACCTCTGAATCGCGAAATTCCTTTGAGCAAATAAAGAAGGCCCTAACTGAAGCCTCTGTTCTTATAAGTCCCGATTACTCAAAGGATTTCCTTATTTTCTCCTTTGCCTCACCTGACACGGTGGTCGTTGTTTTATTACAGACAAACAAGATTGGGCTGGAGTAGCCTATTGCCTATTTTAGCCGAGCATTGAGGGATGTCGAAGTCAGGTATGACACTATGGAGAAGCAGGCCTATGCCCTGGTGAAATCTCTCAAGGCATTTAGGATCTATGTCTTCCAGTCAAAAATCATCGCTTATGTCCCCTCAGCTGTTGTTAAATACATTCTTATTCAGCCTGACATAGACGGGAGGAGGAGTAAGTGGATAGCCAAGATTCTGGAATTCGACCTGGAAATAAAGCCTACCAAACTGATCAATGGTCAAGGTTTAGCCAAGTTGTTGGCTGAAGTGAATTGCCAAACTTTGGGGGTAAGTTTCATCAATTAATGCTCAGGAATTTAGCGGGGTCGGATGTCTGAAATAGACCCTCAAAGGGAGCCCCCATTGGCTCGATGTCCCTGGTATAAACATGTCATATATTTTCTGCAAGATTTGCGACCTCCAGATGGCCTGCAAAGAAACAAGGCAAGAGCCCTGAAGCTCAAAGCAGTCAGATGCTGCCTTATTGATCAAGTTCTATATTGGAAAGACCCCCTGGGGCTGCTTTTGAAATGTGTAGATCCACAAGAGGCTGACAGGATCATGGTTGAATTTCACAACAGCCTATGTAGAGGGCATCATTTCTGGAAAACCACAGCCTACAAAATCCTCAGGGATGGATACTATTGGCCCACTGTATTCACTGACGTCTACAGAAGGGTCAGAGCTTGCACCAAATGTCAAAGATTTGCAGGAAAACAACAGCTCAAGTCTTTGTCGTTAAATCCTGTGGTTGTTTCAGGACCTTTCTAGCAATGGGGCCTAGATTTCATTGGAGAAATTCACCCCGCTTCCAGTGGGCAGCACAGATGGATCCTGACTACTACAGATTTCTTTACCAAGTGGATTGAATCTATCCCCACCAGGAGTGATTCCCACAAGGTAATCATTGGATTCCTGGAAAACCTCATCACAAGATTCGGCTGCCCAAGTAAGATTGTCACTGATAACGCAACCTCTTTCAGGGATGAGCTGTTAGCCAAGTTCTGTGAGCAATTTGGGATCAAGTTGATTCACTCCACCCCATACTATCCCCAGGGCAATGGTTTAGCAGAGTCCTCCAACAAAATCCTGATAAGGATCATAAAAATACTATTGGAAGATAACAAGAAGGCCTGGCATTCAAGATTGAAATTTTCTATTTGGGTCGATCGAGTGACCACGAAGAGATCTATAGGCGTCTCTCCTTTCCAATTAGTCTATGGAGTAGAGGATGTTTTTCCTTCTCATTTAGCCATTCCTGTAGCAAAATTCCTCCAGGATCATCAATAGGAGCCTGATGACATGATCAGAAGGATTCATCAGCTAGTGGAAGTCCAACAGGCTAAGGAGCAGGTAATGGGCAGAATTCAGGACCATCAGCAAATGATCAAGCAGGGTTTTGATAAGAAGGTCAAGAAGGAAGAGTTTCGGATAGGAGACCTGGTATTGAAATGGGATGCTCCTAAACAAGATAAAGGCAAGCACAGAAAATTCGAAGCCCTGTGTATTGGGCCTTTCAAAGTATCCAAAGTATTCTCAAATAACACCTACAGGGTACGGGATCTGAAGGATCAAGAAGTTTTCAATGGCCCTGTGAATGGGCATTTCCTAAAAAGATTTTTCTCTTGAGCCGCACATGGCTCTTTCGCGGTTGTAAATATTGTTTTTCTTTCTGTCTTTAATTTTTTAAATAAGTGACCCCATGGCCCAACAGCAAGGCACTGGAGCTGCAAAATGAGTCCTTAGAGCATCACAGGCACGAATCTATCCCCCATGGAGCCTAATGTTAGTAACATTTCTTGTCCTGGGCACAAGGGTATTCAGGTCTGCAAGTTGCACGAGAAGTGCCCAAGCGCAGCAAGGAAAAATCTTGTTTCAGCCTTCCAAGCAAGTAAGCGGGCGAAATTATATTGTCGATGGTCCAGATTCATCCATAAGAGCATACCAACGGTTCGCGTGAAATTGCGGTTAGCGGAGTTGCGTCGAGATTAGCGCAATGGAAAGCGCCCATATTGTGTGCAAGAAAGGATAACAGTCGTCCATCAAAATGGACACGTGGCGTGAGATCTATTCACGTCGGCGTTTCGGCATTCGGGAGTTCGAAGGGTGAGAGTTCGATGTCGTTCTACATCTTGAAACCCCGAACCTCGAAGCGCCGAAAGCGCCCAAAGTCGGGCTCGCAGTGTCGGGAAGCAGTATCAGCCATCTATCCAAAGGGGACACCTGGTGCGCGATTAGGCTCTTCATCTTTTCATCCATCATGACTTCGAAGCGCAAGGAGCAGCTCCGTCATATTCCCGAGGCACGAGGTGAAAAGAGCATCCAGGACTCGGGGCCCACAACATCGTCGAGTTAGTTCAGGACCGTCAGATATGAGAGGGAATCGTGGCACCCAATTAAGCCATCTCGGCATTTCGCTCATCGCGACTGTGATAAGCATAGATTTGCTCCTTCAAATTCACGAATGCCGAAAGCACCTTGAGAATAAACACAGGGTCACAGCCCATGGTCACCTGGGAAATAAAAACAGCTGTGAAAGAAGGGCCAAAGGCGTCGAGTTGGGTCACAGAAGGGATCATCGCGATCTCTAGGTGCCATCTGATTCGACCTCAATCCTAGATTTCGCTTGGACTAAATGAAGGTGAGAAGGGGTGGTTGAAACCTCTCCTCATTCATTAAGTGTAAGGTATGGAGGGTCTGGCAAGCTGTCTGCTCGAGAGGGTCCTGTGTACCAATTTTCTCCAAAGAAGCCATGCCAAGTTCTCGACTAGCCAGAGAGGTCTGCACACGCTAACTCGGCACTTAATGGCTCAGCTACTCCCCTTACAGGAGCCATGCNGACTGAGCACACCTCTGTTAGGTGAATTTTTCTGAGTATATAGACTCAGTCTTTGCATTTTATAATTATCAATGGTTGAGCAAGGCTCCTGGTTGTAAGCTTTAATGAAGCACTATTATTCCTGGTTATGTGTAGACTTTTGAGACTTCTTGCCTTATGAATGTCAGTTTCTTTCACGTCTTTGTTTACACTGTATTGGAGCAGCTCGGAATTGGAGGATCCAGTCGAGTTGTAACTGTTATAGGATGATGTAGGTTGGATCATTGTAACAGCTGCATTGACTCTAATCGGTCTTGTGATTTTCTCAACGCTGAATGACTTGGAATTGGAGGATCCAGTCAAGTCACCCCTTCAGTTACCCGAAACTCTGAACCAAGAGGATCTTGCATTTAGATTTTTTCTTTTGCAAACTACTGAAAGGCCTGTTTCCCGAGGTAGTTTTGCTCACTCCTCTCACCAAGTCTTCCACCTGCCCATTTTACAATCAACCCACTGACTGAAGTTAGATCAAGACCGCCTTTGTTCTTCACATACCAGAACCAGTCCCTGAGTTAGAGTGATATCTCCCCGAGTCTCTACCCATTTGATCACCCATTAAAAACTATCGTGGCATAAAATTGATGGGCGTTGGGCTCTGCTCTTGCAAGCAATCTGAGAGTGACTTCTGACGCTAAAATTTCAGGCGTCGTTGCCAGAGTCGAATTTGAAAATTTTCACCGGGGTTTAACGACAATGAGCATCTGATTCTTAAGCTGCATCAGGTATCAGAGCCTTTGAAGATTGCTACTGCGCACCTGGCGACTCCATTGTGATGAGTCCACTGTGGCAAACCTGCCTTGATAATTGTGGCTTTCAGAGGCAGACACATGCGGTCCCAGCCACATCTGCCTCTATCTACACCTAAAACTGATCCGGAGGTGGTTCTTAGAAAAGGAAAGGCCTCTGAAGAAGAAGCTCCCACCGCCGAAACAGGTAATCCGCCATCTCCTTCTATAGAAACTCCATTTTCTCCTCCTCAATTTCTTAACAGACCTTTTTCTAAGGTTTCCCATGTCCTGAATTTCGGGAGTGTTCCTACTGAGTTTTCCCTCCTGGTCTGGGATTGGAGGGAGAAACCCTTGTCACTCGCCTCTCCTATGAAGCTGTATTTTGGCATAGACCCAAGACCGCAGAAGATTTCCCCACTCCTATCTTTACCACTCCTCCTCTTGTTACTGTTACCACTCCTGCACAAAGAGGGGCATATGCTGACTTGAGACCGTTAACCTTCTCCTTAAATTCCCTTTTGTTTCCCATTCCACTCTGGGACTCATTCCCAGTAGCCTCTTCAAGAACCCCTTCTCCTCCAAGTTCTCCTCCACCTAATATTCCCATGGTTGGCGCTAATCCCCCTCTAAATAGAATGGACGCCATAGTCGCTGCCAGATATGCTCACTTAATCCTACCCCATCCGATGAATCCTCTCCCTACTGGAGATTACTTGAAGTATATGCCCAAGTTCATTGGGGAAGGGGACATAACTGTGGAAGAGCACCTGGCTTCTTTATACAGTTATGCGGACAACCTGAACATTGAAAATGCAGATGTCTGGATGAGAGTTTTCATCCAGAGCCTGGATGGTGAGGTGAGGAAGTGGTTTAGAGGATTGAACCCCGGACCTATCGTTGGGATCGAAGCCCTGGATAGTGCTTTCCTTAGGCAGTGGGGAGATAGGAAGGATTTCATGTATTACATGACAAAGTTCAGGTCTTATAAGAAGATGGAAGGAGAGACTGTCTCTGACTTCTACAAAAGATTCAATAAGATGTATAATAAAATTCCTGCTGAGATAAAACCCTCAAAAGCCTCGGCTAAGATTTCTTATGCTAGTGCATTTGGCCCTGATTTATGTCTTCTATTGAGAGAAAGAGAAGCCACCTCCTTAGCTCAAATGCAAGATACATCCACAGAGGTGGAATCGAATGTATTAGCAGTTGATAGACTGAGGAACAAGGTCGACACAGACAGAAGAAAGGGAAGATCTGAAGCCTCAACTTCTGGCCCATCGGTGCCCCACCTTCAAGTGGATGAACTGACCAAGATGGTGAAGTCTCTGTCTGCAGATATGGAAAGAATAAAGGTGGAGAGGAGGCAAGCATACAAGGGCCCTCAAAACACCGAAAACAAAGGATATTTCAGGAGGCCAAACAATATTATTTCCCCCACTGTGAAAAGAGACAGGGGAAGAGACAGAGAAGACCAGAAAATCCAGGCCCCTTTTCAAAACAATTTTGTGCCCAAAGAAGAAGAAGGGGAAACAGATGAGCTTGAACCTGAAATCCATTGTTGTTGAGACACTCCTCATTTTCCTCATCTCACTCAATCAGCATACAAGGAGTCTCTCATGGACAGTCATCTAAATGAACTAAGCAAGGGAGACAAGGCTAGTGGCAGCCAAGGCAGGCATGATCTGAGGTCTAAGAAAAAGACAGTAGCACCTGATGTTCCTGAGCAGTTCACTAGAATAGAGAAACCTGCTAATGAAGTAGCAGACATTCACGGAGGTAAGAAGACCCGCCCCCTCTCTCCCATAGTCCATGGTCATGTCCCCGAAATAAGAGAAATCTCGAAGCTTACATCTTCTTTTAATTTTGAACATGAAATTCAAAAGATTAGAATCCCTGTGCCCCTAACCGAATTGATCAAACATGAAGGGTTCAAGAAATGCTTCTCTGAGCTTTTACAGTCTGAGGTCTCATGCCTTCCCACAGGCTCCATCAATTTGCAAGATGAAAACACTACAGTTATTCTAGGTCCTATGGTAGAAGACAGGAATGACTGATCCCCTCCCTTCTACACTTCCTTGAACATACATGACAAGGTACTGCACAACTGCTTGATGGATTCGAGGGCTTCTCACAACATCATGCCCAAAACTGTCATGGAGGAGATAGGGCTAGAAGTCACCCGAGCCTATCATAACATCTATTCCTTTGACTCTAGAAAATTTCAATGTCTAGGAGTCATCAAAGACCTGGTCATGACCTTATTTCAATTGCCCATGAAAAGTGTGGTCATCGATGTTGTAGTGGATGATGTCCCCCCCAAGTTCGGTATGTTGTTATCAAGATCTTGGATAAAAAGACTGGGAGGAACTTTGCAGATGGACCTCACATATGCTATTATCCCAGTGTTTGGGGGAGAACATAGGAGGCTATACAGGGAAGCCCAACTGGCCTATATAATCAGTGATGAGGCCAACCCTACCAACCATCTCATTTTTGCCTTGGACACTGATTTAGGTTCCAGTGTGCTACAACTCACTAATGCCCCCGAGCCTCCTCTTAAACTCAGAAATCCGCCCACCACTTCCCATAAATTTCCTCCCTCCATCACCCCCGTCTGGAAAATGTTCTTTGATGGAGCCTTTTCCAGGGAAGGCGCTGGACCTGGAGTGTTTTTTGTGTCACCGTCTCAGCTCTATTATACAAACTAGAATTCGAAGCTACTAACAATGTGGCAGAGTATGAAGCTCTTGTTCTAGGATTAAGAGCTGCAAAGGAAATGGGAATTCAGGAAGTAGCAGTGTTCGGAGATGCAGAGTTGGTGGTCCAACAGATCAGAAACACTTATCAGGCTAAGCATCCTCGACTCAGAAGCTACAGAAATGAAATATGGGACTTAATTGACAGTTTATTCCTAGCATTCAACATTTCTTTTGTCCCAAGAGAGAAGAATACAGTGGCAAATTCCTTGGCTACATCAGCAAGCAATTTCAAAGTACCCTTGCCGCCCAAATTCAAATATGATGTGGAAGTAAAACACAGGCCCTCCATACCTGACAACGTCAAACATTGGAAGGTATTCGAGGATGATCTTGAGGTCAAAATATTCTTGGAGACCGTTGAAGAATTTTCAGAGATGCATATCGACCAAGACTCTGTCTCTGAAGAAGAGCTGGATGGGGGTAAGTTTCTGAGTAAAATAGCAGAGCGCAACATTGTGCAGCTCCCCAACAACCATATTCCAAGGGGACTGGTTCCTTAGGAAAGGATTTTTTATAAAAATGATGTGTCATTAAAAGGGGAAATCTCGGAGGATGACGCTGGTGCTATTCTTCAGTGCAACATTGGCACTGAGAGTGAGCCCAAGTTTGTAAAATTGTCAAGAAGTCTAAAAAAGTAGCAGAGGTCTAAATATGTTGGACTTTTGAGGGAATTTACTTATGTTTTCGCCTCGACCTATGGAGATCTCAAAACATATGACACTTCTGTCATCGAGCATAAAATCTCGTTGAAAAGGGAAGCAAAGCCATTTAGGCAGAAGCTAAAACAGATCAATCCTATGCTACTGCCTATTATGGAGAGGGAAGTGAAGAAGCTGCTACAGGCCCAGATCATCGTACCACTGAGATATTCAGAGTGGGTGGCCAACTTGGTACCTGTAAGGAAAAAGAATGAATAAATCAGACTCTGTGTAGACTTCAGAAACCTGAACAGGAGCTCACGAAAGGATAACTACCCCTTACCAAAGATGGAACATATACTGCAAAGGGTAACAGGAGCATACAAGATGTCCATGATCGATGGCTTCTCTGGCTACAACCAAATCTCTGTTCTGCCTAAGGACAGGGAAAAGACGACATTTATCACTCCATGGGGCACATTCATGTATACCAAAATGCCTTTTGGATTGATGAATGCAGGGGCGACGTTTCAACGTGCCATAAACATAGCTTTCATTAGGGAAAAGGATAAATTTGTGGTCGTCTATCTGGATGACATCACAGTATTTTCAAAATCTAATAAAGAACACTGTTGTCATCTTAGGAAGGTTTTCCTGAAGTGCAGGAGTTTTGGCATTTCATTAAACCCCAATAAATCTCTGTTCACCATGCAGGAGGGAAAGTTACTAGGCCACATAGTATCAGCGAAAGGAGTCAGGATCGACCCTAGCAGAGTTGAGGCAATACNCTTTAGCATGGCTGTTATAAGTTTTACCTCCCTAGCAGAGTTGAGGCAATACAAGCCTTATCAATCCCGAGGTCCAAGAAGGAGGTCCAATCTTTCCTTGGTAAGTTTAATTTTCTGAGGAGGTTTGTGCCTAACTTTGCTAAGGAGGTAAAACTTATAACAGCCATGCTAAAGAAAGGAAATGAAGTGAGGTGGACTTCTAAATCATGAAATTCCTTTGAGTAAATAAAGAAGGCCCTGACTGAAGACCCTATGCTTATCAGTCTCGATTACTCAAAGGATTTCTTTATTTTCTCCTTTTCCTGACCTGACACGATGGCCGTTGTTTTATTACAGACAAACAAGGTTGGGCTAGAGCAGCCTATTGCCTATTTTAGCCGAGCATTGAGGGATGCCGAAGTCAAGTATGACACTATGGAGAAGCAGGCCTATACCCTGCTGAAAGCTCTCAAGGCATTTAGGATCTATGTCCTGCAGTCAAAAATCATCGCTTATGTCCCCTCAGCTGTTGTTAAAGACATTCTTATTCAGAATGACATAGATGGGAGGAGGAGTAAGTGGATAGCCAAGATTCTGGAATTCGACCTGGAAATAAAGCCTACCAAACTGATCAAAGGTCAAGGTTTAGCCAAGCTGTTGGCTAAAGCCAATTGCCAAGCTTTGGGGGTAAGTTTCATCAACAAATGCTCAGGAATTCAATGGGGTCGGCTGTCTGAAATAGACCCTCAAAGGGAGCCCCCATTGGCTCGATGTCCCTAGTATAAAGATGTCATATATTTTCTGCAAGAGTTGCGGTCTCCAGACGGCCTGCAAAGAAACAAGGCAAGAGCCCTGAAACTCAAAGCAGTCAGATACTTCCTTATTGATCAAGTTCTATATTGGAAAGACCCCCTGGGGTTGCTTTTGAAATGTGTAGATCCACAAGAGGCTGACAGGATCAAGGTTGAATTTCACGACAGCCTATGTGAAGGGCATCATTTCTGGAAAACCACAGCCTACAAAATCCTTAAGGCTGGATACTACTAGCCCACCTTATTCATTGACGTATGCAGAAGGGTCAGAGCTTGCACCAAATGTCAAAGATTTGCAGGAAAACAACATCTCAAGTCTTTGTTGTTAAATCATGTGGTTGTTTCAGGACCTTTTCAACAATGGGGCCTAGATTTCATTGGAGAAATTCACCCCGCTTCCAATGGGCAGCACAGATGCATCATGACTGTTACAGATTTCTTTACCAAGTGGATTGAAGCTATCCCCACCAGGAGTGCTTCCCACAAGGTAATCATCGGATTCCTAGAAGACCTCATCACAAGATTCGGTTGCCCAAGTAAGATTGTCACTGATAACACAGCCTCTTTCAGGGCTGAGCTGTTAGCCAAGTTCTGTGAGCAATTCGAGATCAAACTGATTCACTCCACCCCATACTATCCCCAGGGAAATGGTTTAGCAGAGTCCTCCAACAAAAGTCTGATAAGGATCATCAAAAGACTATTGGAAGATAACGAGAAGGCCTGGCATCCAAGCAAGTAAGCGGGCAAAATTATATTGTCGACGGTCCAGATTCATTCATAAGAGCAAATCGACGGTTAGCGGGAAATCGCGGTTAGCAGAGTTGCGCCGAGATTAGCGCAATGGAAAGCACCCATATTGTGTGCAGGAAAGGATAGCAGTCGTCCATCCAAAGGACACGTGGCGTGAGATCTAGTCACGTCTGCGTCTTGGCATTCGGGAGTTCGAAGGGTGAGAGTTCCATGTCATTCTACATCTTGAAACCCCGAAGCGTCGAAAGTGCCCAGAGTCGGGCCCGCAATGTCACGGAGCAGTCTCAGTCGTCCATCCAAAGGGGACACTTGGTGCGCGATTAGGCTCTTCCTCTTTTCGTCCATCACGACTTCGATGCGCAAGGAGCATCTCCGTCATATTCCCAAGATGCGAGGTGCCAAGAGCGTCCAGGACCCGGGGCCCATAGCATCGTCAAGTGAGTTCAAGATCGTCAGATTAAGCCATCTCGACGTTTCTCTCATCGCGACTGTGATAAGCAAGGATTATCTCCTTCACATTCACGAACACCGAAAGCGCCTTGAGAATAAACACAGGGTCACAGCCCATGGTCACCTGGGAAATAAAAAGAGATGTGCAAGAAGGGACAAAGGCGTCGAGTTTGGTCATAGAATGGATCATCGTGATCTCCAGGTGCCATCTGATTCAACCTCAATCCTGGCTTTCGCTTGGAGTAAATGAAGGTGAGAAGGGGTGGTTGAAACCTTTCCTCATTCATTAAGTGTAAGGTATGGAGGATCTGGCAAGCTGTCTGCTCGAGAGGGTCCTGTGTACCAATTTTATCCAAAGAATCCATGCCGAGTCCTTGACTAGCCAGAGAGCTCTGCACATGCTAACTTGGCACTTAATAGCTCAGCTACTCCCCTTACAGGAGCCATGCGCAGTTAAGGTGGCGTCTGACGAAGAATATCAGTCCAAATTTGGCTGAAGGGACACCAAGCCTTGGATGACTGAGCACACCTCTGTTAGGTGAATTTTTCTGAGTATATAGACTCAGTCTTTGTATTTTGTAATTATCAATGGTTGAGAAAGGCTCCCGGTTGTAAGCTTTAATGAAGCACTGTTATTCCTGGTTGTGTGTAGACTTTTGAGACTTCTTGCCTTATGAATGTCAGTTTCTTTCACGTCTTTGTTTACACTGTATTAGAGCAGCTCGGAATTGGAGGATCCAGTCGAGTTGTAATTGTTATAGGATGATGTAGATTGGATCACTGTAACAGCTGCATTGACTCTAATCGGTCTTGTGATTTTCTCAACGCTGAATGACTTGGAATTGGAGGATCCAGTCAAGTCACCCCTTCAATTACCCGGAACTCTGAACCAAGAGGATCTTGCATTTAGAGTTTTTCTTCTGCAAACTGCTGAAAGGCCTATTTCCCGAGGTAGTTTTGCTCACTCCTCTCACCAAGTCTTCCACCTGCCCATTTTACAATCAACCCACTGACTGAAGTTAGATCAAGACCCCCTTTGTTCTTCACATACCAGAACCAGTCCCTGATTTAGAGTGATATCTCCCCGGGTCTCTACCCATTCGATCACCCATTAAAAACTATCGTGACATAAAACTGATGGGCGTTGAGCTCTACTCCCGCAAGCAATCCGGGAGTGACTTCTGACGCTAACAGAATCTCCGGATGAGATTGTAAATATTGTATGTTGTCTAACTCCTTCCTGAGAAGTGTACCACCTTGTTTCTTTCCCATATTCACACAGGGGGCATAACATAATTTGGAATGATTATTCCATAACCGGTGATAAGATCGTGTAAACGTGTCAATAAGTGTGCCAATCTCTCATAAAAACAGTCATCATTTCTTCATGATGTGTGTACTTCTTTTCCCTTTCAGACTCCTGAAGAGGCGATGTTTGAAACCACTTCTGCACTTTCGGGGGCTCCTTCATGTTTCCAACTGTTGCTTTTGTTGCCAGAAGCTTGAATTTTCAATAGCTCATTTTCAACTTTAAAACAATGGTTAGCTGCAGAAAAGGTTTTTCTTTGATTTTTTGAATGTAACACACAACAAATCGATTTATTTTGGAATTTATCACTTATTCACTTTACTTGGAAATCATAGACCACAAAAAATTTAAATATGAATTTTATTCATGACTATGCTATCACCTAAAAACTTAGTAAACTGACTGGTTTATTTTATGAGATAACACCTTCCAACCGAAGAGAAGCCAGTTGCACTTTAACTTCCTCTTCATCAATATGTTGAACACAGCAATATACTTCAACCTGTCAGATCCAATTATCTAGCTTTTCAAGATTAACATCTTCATTAAACATAGGTAAAGTAAATTTTACATCAAGCTTTAATAATGGTTTCTTAAAAGAGGCTTTATGGTTAGAATGATGAGAATGATAAGAATGCTCGGAGGAAGAAGAAATAGAACTTGCTGGTGAAGATGGAGGCTCGGGAGGATCTCCTCCAGCCCTTTGGTTTACCAAAGCATCATCATCAGCATGTGCTTTTTTCTTCTCTTTCTTCATCCTCTTCTCATAATCTCCATACATTCGTTCGACCATTTCTGACATGTGATAAAAGACCATATGAAAGTTTTTCTCCTGTTCATCACACTTGTCTTCTTCTGCCATTTTCTTCCTTCGAGATGCACGACCAACTTCGGTATTGAAATTCTTAAGATTTCCTTCACCCTGCATGTGCTTGGCCCTAGTAAGCATTCACACTCAACAATTCAATTCAAAGACGACTGCTCTTATACCAACATGATCCAGGATCTTTTCATCAAGTGACTTATAAAGAATTGCATTAAATGAGCATAAATTAAAGTGCACCATTAAAGAAGCAAAAGCTCAATAAGAGACATAAGCATCAAAACTGAACACAAAAACTTGATAACGGAGTTCATCCCTAGTGGAATACGTCTTCGGGTCCTACTCTCAAATGGGTGGGCTTTTTCATTAACTCAACAAAAGAATTTGGCAAAATACATAAGTATACCTCATTCTGAAATCAAGTTGCATAAATAATGCTCAGATCAAAAAACATACAACACCACTGAATTTGTGGCATCGAATTACCCAAAAATGATTGTCTCCACACCTCGATCTGACTCTCGCACTCCCAGGCCCAAGAAGAAATTTGTCTCAGTTTTTCGTGCCCCTACAACCTGCAATTAATGCATGTACCTGCCTCAAACTATGTGCATTGGTCGTACCACACGCGCGCCTCTCTCCCTGAGCTCTGGCGAACGCTCTTTTTAAACTGTTTTCTCGAGCGTTATTTACAACATGGGTCATTGGCCAGTTGGTTTGGGCATGAATGTTAAGGCATAGTAGAGGGGGGAGGTCTCGAGGTCAAACCCGTGGGCCTCCCCCTTTTGGATTTGTTTGTTGTAACTATATATAAATATACCAAAAGTTGTTCCGCCAACTTTGGCGGTGGCTCTATCCAGGATTCCAATGATAATATGTGGCTGGATTTGGCGTGGTCCGCCAGATTTGGCGGACTCGTCAAACCATTTTTTTTCCAAAATTCAGATACGGGCTGTCATTGAGCATTTTCCCAATGCCACGTGGCAGTCTCTCATTCGGCCATGTCATCCACTGCTCTGTCAACCTGCCATGTCAGGGCCACGTCATCATACAGACCATACGAACTGCCACGTGGCAAAATCATATTGGTCCACGTCACCATGCTAACGTCAACATGACACATGTCACCTTCTCTTGCCACGTGTACTATACGGATGTTGATGTCAGCAGTACAGATGCCGACTCATCCCCCTGCTAATTGGGTTAGTTTGACCAAACATTGACCGCGAATATATTTTGATCTGTAACTTCGTTTGACAAGTCGTTTGTGCCATTAGAAAAGCTTGCAACGCACTCTTCGTGATAATGTCATTTTCACTGAGTTTTGAGAACTTTGAATTTTTGCCCTTTCTCTCTCTGTTGAGACCATTCTGAGCGTCGTGAGTGGCTTCTGTGAGTTCGGATTTGTTCTTAGCCTTCTATGGATCCTTTTTGGATCATATGTCTGTTCACATGAATGGCAGTTGAACCATGTTGCAGTTGTCTTTATATATATGATAGACTTTGTAGTAAGACTGCATTAATTTCAGTTTGTTTTTCATGTTCCTTTATCAGCCTTTCATTGTCAACCTTACAACTCTGTAATTCTGCGATGAGGCTTCTTACAGTTTCGGCCAAATATGGAAGGGTTTCTATCACCCTCCTTTCATCAGATTCTTCCTCTCTATTGTGGGAGCTTTCTCCCAACTCATGGTATGTCACCATCCCTTACATTGTAGTTTTCCTGCTATTCACTAACTGCTTGAGTGCTGATAAAACATTTTTTGTTAGTTAATGATCTACTAATTCATGAACAACATGTATCATTGCTAAGTGAAGTCAACTTCTTTATTTGGAAACATTAGCATCATATAATGTAGATTTCCAAAACATCTATCAACAGTAGAAGGTTTCATTCCTCTCTTTAGTAGAGGTTCAGACAAGTTTCTTATAGAAGGGGGGGTAAGGTAGGGTGTTACCTCTTAAAGTTCTCTAATAAGATTTTCTTTAAATAAGATTTTTAAGAGGCTTGTTCATAAGCCCAAGCAGGCCAAGTGTTGTAACCATGCTCTGATACCAATTTGTAACACACCCAACCCCTTAAAGGACTTTTTTTTTGGAATGGGGCATCAAAATTTTATTTGTATTAAACATCTTAAATCCTCTGTCCCAGGTCTTCATCCTCTTCTATTCACTCGTAGAATTCTAACCACTGCTACCAGGCTCAAATCCGAGCTCTGGGTTGCAAGTTATGGCTTCTCAAAGTTCTTTGGGCGTTCATTGGTTGAGGGCCACGTAGCATCCACGTGGATCCATCTCATTCATACCATCCTCAAGCTCCTACATCCACGATGGAAGTCCATCCATCGTCCAATCATATAGCGGGATTCGATCTTCATTTGACACATAAGCTACAGGGGAGTTTGACATTCGGTGCTTCGGCGTTGAACGTCCATTTTCTCTTATGCGTTCATGTCCTTTGGAGTCTCAAATTCTCAAACTTCCGAAATGTTGCCACGTAGCTCATGCCTTTGGCCCTTCCAACTTATCCTCGACACCACACTCCAAACCTCCAGAGTCCCGAAGTCCCGGACCCCCGAAGGGTCCATTCTCGCACATGGTGTTGTATTAGATGTGTAGGCAAACACAGGTGGGTCCCACAAGCTCCTCTCGCCAAATGGACCAAGTGGTGAGCGCCAAGTGTGATACGCGACAGGGCGAAGATCAAACGTCGCCCCTTCAGTGGGTGACACATGTCACGTGTTAATGGGCCTATAGGGTCTTCGAAACATACGAATCCAGGTGACGCATGGCATGCCAGACATGGGTCCACGTCACCCTAGGTGACATCATCATACCACGTCCCCCCGACTGATCGTCTTCCAAGTCATTCGATCTTATGGTCACGGTGTGTCCATGTAACCCCTGGATCTACGGCCTCTGTTACTTCGTAACTTCGGCATTCGGGGGTCTGTGGTGTGACTTCCTCCTTACTCCCAAAGTGGTTAGTGACGGACTGACCATGACCTAGATCTGACGATCGAGGAAGGTCTCGAAGAATTCCTAGATCTACGACCCTTATCACTTCGCAACTCCGACATTCGGGGGGTTTTACCCGCTCCACACTCCTTTCCTTCCGGAGTAGGACTTCGTCGAAGTGTTACACATGAGTCCTTCCTCTTGGTAGATCAGACAGTTGAGAGGGATCCCGAAGCATTCTCGAATTGACGGTTAACGTCACCTCATAACTTTGGTGTTCAGAGGTTTCCTCGCCATGAACCACACTTCCTTCTAGAGTTCTGAAATCCAAACATGCGAAGAACTCTGATCAACAGTCCATGTGCACTCTACAATGGGCGATCGAGATCTACTCCAACCTTCAGAGCTTCGCGAAACTTGCACGCTCTTGTGATTGCACTCCGATACCGTCGAACGACCGGACTTTCGAATAACCGTCGATATGTGGACACATGTCCCTCTACTCTCAATGGCCCAGATTAACTTCGCGACTCCGACATTCAGGATTTTTGGCATTAGACCACCTCTATTCTCCCGAAGTGGGACTTCGCCGAAGTACTTAGCGCTACCTCTTTGCTAGTTTCGAACTAACAGCTGAGAGTGATTTCCACTAGATTTCCAGATCCATGACTCTCATTACTTCGTGACTTCGGCGTTCGGGGAATTTGATGATATATCATCCTCGTTCTCACGAAGTGGGACTTTGCCGAAGTTGTCTCGGCGTGGATCCAACTGCCAAGGGGGCTCTGAATACTCTTAGATCGATGGTTCACGTTATTTCGCGATAACTGAGTGGATCAAGGTTTAATGGTGAGAAAGTCTAACTGTCCCGGATAAGAAAACCGCCAAGCGTCAGTTACCCTAGTGGGTAACCGTAACTATCAGTTGCCTTCGGCCAATTTATAAACGGTAGGATCGAAGCACTTTGAAGTTCCGAACTCTCGGAGTTTCGAAGCCAGAAGGCTTAACTTCTTTCGGGCCTAGTGCAAGGTTCCCAGACCTTGGTCACATGGGTCCTTTGAAAACTCTTGGGGGCTATGCACTAATTCCTTTAGCCGTAAATGGATTAAGGATATGGGCATGAGCCCTCGGTCATGTGGGTGAAAGATCTGAAAGAGGTGTCCTCCTTCCACAGGGTTTGAACTTGGAATTACTGTGCAGGTAGGTTTTAGAGACTGATGAGACTTAAACGTTCCAATAAACCTTTCCCCGACACTATTGCAGACTTACATCTTACAACTCTTTAACTGCTCAGTTGAATCAAGCATACACCCATTTAAAAGCACAAGTTCACAGAGAGATAATGCATATTTCTAACTTAACCATTCAACACGGAACTCAGTGATATACATATAAATACATTCAATCACCATTTATATTTTAATACAAAGAGTATGAAGATACTTATCAGAAAACTAGAGTTCGTGAAGCGACTGCTAAAAGGGGTGCTTGTTTCCACTCAACCATAGGCACAACCACTCCTGATAGATTTACCGTTGGCCACCCCCGAGCTAGACCACGATGCTCTAAGAGAGACTCTTTCTTCTTACTCAGCAACAATGACGGATGGAGGTTACTCTCCTCCTCCCACAGAATCTTGACAACGGGACTTCTTTGTACCAAGCAAGGAGGTCTTCCCGAGAAATTCCACAATCACTCATCAGCCTCGTTTATTAGCTTGTAACGAAAACCTTGCCAATAGCTTCTGACATCCAGAACAAGCTTATTTCCTAGTTCTTCCTCGAACCAGAGAGCTGCAAAATGCTCTTTTCTCTTCTCGAGATTGCTCTTTCAACTCTGCTCTCTTCACAGATCTGCTTGCTTTGTTCACCTCTACCCACGAATTACCTCTTTCTTGCCTTTCCCAGCAAGGTTGCGTGGGTCTGAATCCCCAGCTCGTGGTCAGGTCTAGAATTCTTAAACATGTGTACTCTACCCCATCTCCTCATTAACTCTTGAGTACTCTTCCAGTTACCACTCTGACTGGTAATTCATATCTGGGTCAGAGGATTGTTCTGAGTCATTAAATCCAGTAAGGTACTAGTTTGGTGGGGGTCATCTCAACCATTTATGGTTCCCCTCACCATCTCTTTCATAGCATCCATGATCTATCTTGGCAAAACCCTCATTTCAACAGTGATGCAACACTTATCAATTTTCTATTTATAATAGAAAATACATACATTGACCTTTTTTTTTTCAAAGGTTTATCAAATCAAACATTCACACATATCTAGTCTGCCATAGTCTCTTGGTCACTATAGTTATATTTACAAACTGGGGAAACAAAGGTATTACAGTTCGTTGATGTACTTGATGAACACGAGACCGGATATATGTTTTGTTGTGAACACCCTGAGTCAGTATATGGAGCAACCCAGGCAGGTTCATTTGGTCGTAGAAAAACATGTGAAAAGGTACCTTAAGGGTACATTGGATTATGGTCTCAGGTATGTGATAGACCATGCGTTCGGGTTATATGGATATTCAGATTCAGATTAGGCCGACAATATTCCTGATCAGAGGAGTACTTCAACATATTGCTTCACTATAGGCTCCAGTATGGTTTCATGGAGCAGCAGGAAGCAGTCATGTGTAGCACTCAGTACCACTGAGGCTGAATATGTGGCAGCATGTGCAGCGTGTAGAGAAGCAATGTTTCTTCAGAAGTTGTTGTGTGGGTTATTTGGTCTCAAACTGGAGTCGACCTGCATTTGGTGTGACAATTAGAGTTGCATGAAGTTGTCAAAGAATTCGGTGTTCCATGACAGGTCGAAGCATATCGAGATTAAATATCACTGTATCATGGATATGGTAAAGAGGGGAGTAGTGAGACTCCAGTACATGACTACCGAGGAGCAGGTTGCAGACGTGTTGACCAAGCCATTGTCGAGGATGAAGTTCGAGCACTTCAGGGACAAGCTTGGCATGGTCCCTCTTCAGAGGGAGTGATGAAGTACAAATGTATTGCGGGGTAGTGGATGTCTTAGGTACATGTTGTAGCTATTTGAGAGCTACCCACAGGCCTTGGATGCATTGGTTGTGAAGTGACAGGGGTGCACATGATGAGATACAGATGCATTATGGGGTAGTGGATGTCATGGTAACATGTTGAGGCGATTTGAGAGCTACCCACAAGCCTTGAATGCATTGGCTGTGAAATCATGTTGTACTATGGATATCCGATGATGTATAGATTCATATGTTCAACAATCAATGGTCATTAACTCGTGTGGCAACAAAGAATACCTTTCTAATTAAGAGGGAGTCTTGATATTTTGATATAACTTCGAAAGATATTCTTTTGTATTTGTATTGGTCAAACCTCGAGAAGGTTATTGTAATCTTATTGTATAAATTGACTCAAAAGAAATTATTATTTTATTGTTATCCTTATTGTAAAAGTGAAAATGCCCCTCTTAGGGTTGTGTCTTTTGAGGAGTCAAGTTATGTGTATAAATAGAGGTCGAGTTCCCCTCATTTGTATACACACACAACTTGCCTTCTCTTGTGTATTTGGGGCATAGCAAAGGAGGTCTAACGCAGGAGGTCTTGGTTTCATGGTCTTTGGTATCTTGTTTTGGTCTATTTGTGGAGAGCTATAAATGTGACATTGTACTGGTTGAAGGAATCTATACTAAAGAATCGGTCGCTGGGTTTTCTCCCCCACGAGGATTTCCCAGGATATATCTTGTGTTCTGTGATTGTTTATCTTTCAGTGATCCTATTATATTCAATTGTTAATGAATGTTAAAGAAGATAATTGTAACTTCTAAAATTATAACAATATGGCATAGCATGCACCATATAAGATATGCCATGGCTCAATAAGATGGTCGTGCATCCAGTTATTTACGGGCAAGTTAATGAACAAAAACTCCAGAGGACACGGGTCATAGAGACTCTGATGACATGTAAGGCAGGCTTGGAACATCTCGATTTAACCATTTTGACTAGAAAGATGGACAGTTTGAAGTATTAGCTTGCAGGCTTATCCTATCTCCTACAAAAAGAACACTCAAGGACCAATGCAATGTTTATAAGATTGGCATGATGGGATAGAGATCGAATCGAAACTTGTTATGTCGAACCCATAGACCTTTTCTATTGCCAAGATCTTCTACAAAATCCGCATACATTTAATGAGAGAAGAAAGGGATAAATTTGGCGTTTCTTTCTTGGAAATTTTGCTTATCGAATTGTTGGGGTATAAAATTCCATTCAATCATTACTGGTATTACAGTTCAAGACAACACTTTTGCCTCATGGACTGCTTACAAAGATGGCCCAGGAACTCTATTAAATCATTACGTGTATTACAATTTGAGTCAACACTTTCACCTCATGGACTATGATCATGTTCGCCACAAAAATCGCAGAGGTTTGACTGGTTCGGCTCCTTTTATAGGATTTATAATGATGACGTATGCACATGAACAGATAATCTCAACTTCAATGCATAGAACACGTAGATCTATAAATCATATTAAAAAATAGAGTTGGAATGACTGATAATAAACCATCTTTGTAATATGTTCATCATGTTTATAGAAAATAAAAACCACAAATTAATTGTAAAACAATAAATTTACAGACTAAAATGCTAAATTCGTTATAAAATGGCTTCCAAAAAAAGTGCCTTGAATGCAAAGACTGTGTCTATACAGTCAGAGACAATAAATAATCTTGAACTTAAGGTGCAAGAACTAGAAAAAGCCGTCAAAATTAACATTAAACATTAACCAAGAGAAATGATAGAATTATGATTATACATCCCCCACGCCCATTCAGAATGCCGTGGCCATGAAAATTAATGTGACATCTTGGTGCATCATGTCTCATAATTCTGCATGGCTTTATTTTCAAGGTGCTTTGATGTCAATACCGAATCTAAACAACTGTTTAAGCCATTTGGAACAAACCTCATGGAACGAGGGGAAACACGTGAAAATATTGCATGGACCTTGAAGTTATTCTTAACAATACCGTAAAGTTCTCTATTTATATGCAACTCTGCTGATGATACCATTGTTTCTTCATAATGTGGTTCCATTGCATCCATCATGGAAGACACATTGACCACATGCCTAGGGTTTAGAAGAGAAAACCTAGTCAAATAAAACTTCTATATTTTATTGAGCCAATAATTTAGACGACTCTGAATAGTTCCAGTAAAAGGATATTCTACCCTATCCGCTCTGTAAGACACCATGCCAATATCACAAGGATCAACTCGATGTTCCTATGATTTCAAGGAATGGGAGAAATGACTACTTTACCAGTAGCTCTGCATGTTTCAAGGTAGGAAAAGGCTTCAACCAACTGGGAGAAGGAAAAGGAGCCTTTTGGATCAATAATAGGTTTTATTTCTCCACTTTCTAAATATGGATTCAGTTTGGAAAGAACTGAGCCATTTGAGGTGACCACAAATCTGAAACCTGGGGGTGTCACAGCTCCAGTCAAAGCCACAACGCTTCCTCCTCCTTTTATTGCCTTCACTGCCTTGTCACATTGCCCTGCATTCGATGTCAGAGAATAGACTTTAAAGATTCAGACGAAAAGGGAAAAAACAAGATTATGAATCACTTTTTATATCAGCTTGGAAAAAAGAGAACCAACCAAATTCGAGCAGGATGCACACTGAGATTACTCGTTCTTGAATCTTAAAGTACTTCCTGTATATATATGTGCGTAGAAGGATTTTTGTTTCCTTGGATGCAAAGATAAAACAACATCTTCTTTTACAATATTTGATGGAAAAATATTTAGGCTGATATGAGCTCTGGTTATTAGAATACCATTTTGGGTATAGCCATTCATACGGTTGTTAATTTTTTTGTGATAGGAAAACCAAAAATAAACTTTCCTCATTTTACAGGTTGAAAGAAATGTCAATTAATCGTCAGAAAACTCATTGCTAGCATTGGAATCTCATCCATCACAATGCATTTTCCCATTACTACTAGATAAAATATGAGAAGCTATTGGAATGATACAATTTTCCAATAGCCATCTGCAACAACTTTCC
>JASDQU010504266.1:32733-54226 GCA_032191745.1 Picea mariana | reverse complement strand
TGATGCATGGTTGATGCATGGTTTAGATTATTGATAGAGGTTGTTTGGCACAGGTTGATTGGTACAAGTTTACAATAGTATATCTCATAGTCAAAGTGTGACAGTGGTTCCATCATTCTACTTATATGTCATGGCGGTTGGACGGGGAAAGGACATGTGGTTGTAGACACCTTGTGGTTGTAGCCAAAGAACATAGGGGGTTGTAGCCTCCTTCTGGTTGTATCTAGAAAATTGGGGAGTTGGAGCTTCCCTCGGGTTGTAGAGTGAGAAACTAGGGGGTTGGGGCCTCCTTCCAATTGAAGGTGGAAAACAAAGGAAGTTGGTGCTTCCAATGAATGTAAATCTTATAGACATATAAGAAAAAGCATTCCATGGTTTTCTCCCACTTTGGGATTCCACATAAAACATTGGCGTACTGTGTATCTGTGTGATTTCTCATTTGTTTATTGTTTATTTACTCTGCAACTATTGGATGATAATGCTACATTGATATAACACTTTAATTTTATGGTGAAAAAGGATTAAATTTCTCTATTACTGATTCACCCCCCCTCTCAGTAATCCAACAATGTTAACCCTAACAATCCCCCCTTTAAACTTGACTTGGGGATTTCGCATGCATCCCCCTATCACCTAGGTCTTCCTCCCAACTTTACCAATGAGTTACCAGGGGTACGCATGCCTTACTGGGTATTATATCCATATTCCCTTTTACATGCAAACAAATTTTTATCTGTAATTTTTTTTATTTTTATTTTTTTCATGTGTCTCATGGTGACTACACCATCACCATCAGTTTCTATATCCTCTCACGTTTCCATGCTCATCTTCTTTCTCATTTCTTGCTAATTTGGCTCTGTTCTCCATGCTTCGAGGAGCATAGTCATTCCGTAGGAAATGGTCTAGACAGTCATTCCCTAGGGAAGAATCATTCTCTCCAGGTTGCATTATGATTAGTGCTAGAGGAATGGCCCAGTTAGGTGAATGGTCCAGGTTCATCAATCAGGGACAAAAATCCCCTAGGCTAGACACATTCTCTCTAGGTTGCAGTATGATTAGTGTTGGAGGAATGGCCCAGTTAGGCGAATGGTATAGGCTCATAAATTAGTTACAGTTATTCTTCTATGCTTGGTAATAATAGTCTAGATAGCCCATGGCTAATCTTTTACTTTCTGAGGGAAGATGCTCTTCTAGATCTCGCATATGTGAGTGGAAGAATGGCCCAGATGACTCAGTTTGTATCATGATATTGTTTATGCAGGTTGATATCATATGATATGATTATTTTGGAGAATGTATGTCTCTGGACAGTAGTTGTATGCTATTGTGGTGGATGTGATCCACTGGTAGTGACTATGTGTCATTGCTTAGTAGTAGTGTGCTACTAGGAGTGGTTGTGTACCACTAGATAATAGTTCTATACTACTATGGATATACACAGTTGTGATCTATTGGATGGAATTATAAAAGTAGTATGCTACTATCTGAGTTCCATGGAAACTACCACTAGTGTTGGAGTTGATTGCCAGCTAGATGGATAGTCAGTGTGCTGGTGGAAAAACATTATCCATGACGAAAATGGTCCAGACATAACATATTTCTAGTTGATGTATCATGGACTGGTATTTTCCTAAGGCATAGATTGTGGCCCGATTAGGAAAATTGTGCAGGACCGATATTTTCTAAGACATATAGGTAGAGATGGATCTCTATGGTACATATGAACTAATTAGAAAATAGTCAGTGATTGACATTCCTATAGGAATGGTCTATGTATCCCATGGCGTAGCTTTCAACATCTTTTAGGACAGTCATTCTTCTAGGACATATGTCCAGATTATAAGAATGGTCCTTGTATCACTATGTTGAGTGAGTGACTTATTCAAAATCATGCTTGATTACTCAGATGGAGTATGGCTTCAAGAGATGATGCAGTTGATGATATCAGATGATACTGATAGTGATGATGTTGCTCGTGAGTTGATCTATGTGATCATAAGATAACATGTGTGGCTATGATGATGTTATCGGTTGAATGGTCTTTTTATGATCAAGAACATTACCTTTAATACCTCCCTATCTAGGAGGGTGTTTTGATATTATGGTAGTTGCAGGAGGTATTAACCTGCACATGTAACCTTTGAAAAGACTAGAATATTCCGAGAAGCAAGAGAAACCTTAAAATGTTGGATAATAACCCTAGAAGACAATTCAACTCAAGAGAATATTTGATATTGAGTTATTAGCCTCCAGAAAGAGAAGTCGACCCAATCAAGTGAGATAGAGCAGTATAAATATAGGGTGCTAGAGCTCATTTGACACTCACTCACAATTGCATAAGATTAGTGGTGCACAAGTTTGGAGATGGAGTGCAGTTGCAACTGCTGCAACTGGGATTTTGGCTTTTGGTTGGAATTTATGCTTGGTATTTGTTTATTCTTGCTTGGTGTGCTACCCTTGGAGAAAGGTGTTCTACCTTGGTTGGCTATTTTTCTGCTTCCATAATTATTCTATCTGTCAAGGGTAAGGTGCTCGAGTGTGGCCTTTGTGCCTATGGTTGGGTGACAATATTTCTATATCGTCTATGAAAAAATGAGCACATATATTTATTTCTAACATCCCCTTGATTATAATATTATGCTAAAGGAAGGGTTGGTTAATCCTTCCACTACATAATCCATTATGTGAATAAATTTTTTTAGGAAGGTTCAATATAGCCCTTGGAACTACCCCTCAACGTGAATACTATGCTAGCGGAAGGGTCAACAATGGCATCCCTAAGATCCCCCTCGATGAGAATATAATTATTGAGGAAGGATCAGTGACCCTTCACTAGGTTCCCCTTCTACCAACCCTTCTTGATGCTCCCCCTCCATATGAACACCATGCTAGAGGAAGGGTTGGCTAACCCTTCCTCAAGATCCACCTCTATGTGAAAACTATGTTTTATAAAAGGTTATTTTACCCTTCCATTGGATGAATCACAACATGAATACCATCACTAAGGAGGGTTCAAAAGACCCTTATTTTTTATCACCATTCATGAGAATAATATGCAGCGAGGTCAGTTGACCCTTCCCTAGGATCCCCTATAATACCCTAGTTTTTATCCCAAAATTAGTAATGTATGTTTGTACATGATGAAAGGTTAGAGAGCCTAGCCAATATATCATATTTTGAATATTAACAATAAAAATACATCACCAACTACAAATAGACAATGACAGAGTTATAGGAGGCTATCATTCCACGATAGGAGAGGGGGGGGGAGGGGTTAAAGGGGCTAGACCAAATTATTATATTTTATTAAACACATCTTTGAATAAGTTGGGAAAATGAATTAATGATATTTTTTGGGAAAATACATGGTGCATAGTGATATTTCATATATTAACCATATTTTGATGGTAGAAACGACAATTCCTCATTCTTTATTGTTCTTGGTTCTTGAACAAAAGAGAATATTTTCATTGTAGATATCCATTGATAATTGAATGTATGAGAATATTTGGAGAATATTTGGAGCTTGTAGATATCCATTGATAATTGAATGTATGAGAATACTGATATTCAAATTTGAGAATATTTGGAGCTTCCATCATTGATATTTTATGTATAGTCTATAATAGAGCCTTGGAAAGAATTGGAATAGCCTAAGGGACTGGATTACAAAGAAGGGGATTCAATTCATTGTGTTGTGAAAGACAAAGGGGAAAGAGAGATGGTAAGTAGATATTGATGTGTGATTGTGATCCATATTGGATCGCCATATAATTTCATCTATCTTGGTACTTTTTGGGTGGAAGAAATTGGAGGAATCGGCTCGCAGATTCATTTTAGTGATAGGTTCTAGTTTGTAAAATTGGTATCTGGAACCTTTAGAATAAAATTTTAGGAATTAAATGGAATAATTTTGGTTATAGAGTCAAAAAATTGCACCCACGCCCTATGTTCTGATCCACACACTGAGACCTTTCCAATGGTGTGAAAATCATCTCAATCAAAGCTCATATGTGAAATTTATATCACTCGTAAGTTGAACACCGTGGTCTGAGTGGATGTCACATTAACCCCCATTACTCCCACGGGTGGGGATATCCACATGTTGACTTTCAAGAATATTCTAGAAGGTCCAAACCTTATTAATAATTTAGGCTTGAGGATGCAAAAACTCTAATCCTAGATGACAATCCGGATATGTTAAATATAGAGCCACTAGAAGGAGAAAGGGGGCCCATTATTTAGCATTTCACTTCTTCTATAGTTGAACAAATTAGCTAGGAGTGGTATTATAAGAGAATAAAAAAGGAGGAAAAGATTGTGTAGCAGCCATATAGGAAATAGTGTCAAAGGAAACTCCACAGTGAGTGCCTCGTTATGTGTATTTACATTTCCATAACTGAAGAAAAGAGAGTAGACCATAGGCCGCACATTCTAGTTGGGTTGTCTCCTGTATTGGATTTCCCAATATATATATTATGTTCATTTATGTGTGGATTGTGTGTTATTTTTCTCATTTATTTCATTTTCATGATTCAATTATTTCATAAATTCCAGCAAAGATAGCAATTAATTAATCCAAGATCTAAGGAAAATTAGTTTTCATAGTCTAATATTTCATAATATTAAAAGATATATTGTGAAAAATTGTTCTAGTGGAATATCCATGGAATTTTACAAATCACATTGGTATCATAGTAGTTTTCTTTAGGATATTTTTGGAAATTTGTATGATCTATAAATTGGCTTTAAAAAAACGTTTCAAAACCCTAGCCATGGTGGATGATTTTATTCACAACAACCCTCAAGATCCAATAGAAGAGATATTTGTGAGGCTGGAAGAGAAAGTCACTGATACCACTCAAAATATCGCTCTCCTCATGGTAGATTTATTAAGAAATATCGGACCGCTTGGGGAGGTTGGAGGCTCTAAATCAAAGATCGAATCCGAGGGGAAATTGCGAGAAATTGAATACCTAGAAGAGGATTCAAGGAAAGAGCCCGAGGAAGAGAAATCAAGCTCCAGTTCCACTACCCCTTCACGGTATTTATTTAAAATGAAACAAAAAGTGGATATCAATCCATACCAAGGTGATATTTATGTAGTAAAATTGAATCCTTGGTTGCAACAATTAGAGGTTTATTTTAGTGTTCACAATATAGATGAGGAGCAGAAGATTTTATTTTCTTGACTGAAACTAGAGGGTCATGCATTAACCTAGTCATAAATTCCACAGAGAAATTTAGGTTGGAGGGTGATCCATCAATAACTAACTGGGAATATTTTAAAACCCTCATTAGGTCCCAATTCCAGCCTATTGAGTGTGTAGAGGACCAATGGATCCATTGGTATTACTTCAGGAAAATGAAATGGAAAAGTGTGCAAGAGTACACCACTAAATTTAGAAAGATGGATATCATGCTTGGTATCTCTCCCAAGAATCCATATGTACTCCTAAAGTATCTAGGGGGTTTACACATTCATTTGCGAGAGAAAATAATTCTATTCAAACCCAATATAGCTGATGAGGCATGTGTGCAAGAATGATATATGAAAAATATAGGCCACAATAAAGGACAACCAAGTGGTTCCAAACAAAAAGAGAACCAAGATGCTTCCAAGGAGGGGAATAATAAATTGATAATTAAATACAAGAAGACAATAGCCATTTCACATCAGTGAAAGGATCCAAGTAACCATTGTAATATTGATAGTCACACTGAAAAAAATTGTTGGAAACTACATATAAAGTTGAACCCTAAGAAACACAAGAAGGATGCCTCAAAGAAGAATCGTATAGCCACATATTCAAGCAATCAGGTAGAGATAAGCTCAAATGTAGATGATAGAATTGCATCCACTTTAATGAACAATGTTGGCCCTCGCCAGAGTTTTGAGGAAACATTGGTCAGGTTTGACCACCTTTTTGGACTTCGACAGGCTGGTCGAAGATGGAGCGCCTAGGAGGAGATGAGATCGTGGGATCTCACTTGTTTTGTGGGCTTTGTGGACCTAGTATGGGGTTCATTAGGGTTTTGTAATGGGTTATGGGATGTCGTCCCATGGGTTTACCCATGATTAGGCATTTTTGTAAATGTAAAAGTATAAATAAGAAGCAATGTAATGTAGCGAGTAGTGGTAGATTGGCTAAGTGAAAGAGGCAAGCAGTTCTAAGTTTCTTTGTGCAACAAAACATATATGTAAGGCCCTGTGCTTGGTAAAACAGTTGGCTTTGTGCCTTGACCTGGTTTTGGGAAGGTGGGTCTAGTGCTTAGTGCGCAGATCACCTATCTGGTGCAAATCTTGGCTCTGTGGTTTAGTGCACAGGAGCAGACAAATGTAAGAGATTGAAGCCTAATAAAAAAGAAGAAGTAGTTGGTGGATGTAGCCCCACACTGGGGTGAACCACGTATATCATGTGTTTATGGATTTATTTTTGTTATGATGTTTATGCTATGAATATGATTAGTGCATTGATTTCCATGTATGATAGATAGATCTATGAATGCTTAATGATTTATTTATGTTGAATGTGTTGGATCTAACTTATGATGCTAAGTGTGATGTGTATTTATTCATTGTTACTAGGTCCATCTGTATTTAGGGTTTGATCTGTGATGTGAGTAAGACTAATAGGCTGATGCATGTCATTCTTAAGTACTATGTGAAGTGTGGTAATCATAGATCTATGTCCCGGCTTGGTTACAGACACCTGAGTCCTATAACCTCCCCTGCCTCTACCTCAGGTGAGATTGCATCTTCTTCCCAGGTGTTGCTAAAAGGGTCGGTAGTTAGCATTTTGTTGGTGAGTTCTTGAAGCATTTAACCCTGGTTCTGCCCCTATGCCAACAAATGGTTCTGTTGTCGAGACCTGAAACTGTGATTGTTGGGAATTGAAGTAAAGAAAAGAGATTTTTTTTTGCATAGATCTTCTACTGTAGTGCACAGTACTCTACTTGACTTGTGAAGCTCTGTGCTAAGAAATAAACTCAATCTAAAGAAAATAGGTAAGATATTGAAAGAGGTAAATCTTTGTGCTTTTATAAGAGTAAGATAAGTGGAAATTGTTTTTTTGAAAGCATGAATTTAAGTATGTTTGATAGATTATGTCCTAGTCTGAAAGCTAGGGAACAGTTAGAAGAAAGAGACAATCTAAATAAATTTGATAGAAATGAAGAAAGATATGTTATCCCTATGCATAGAAAGAAGTTTTGGACTAATAAGTGGATGTAGGAACCTAGAAAAAAAATTTGCAGATTACAGGCTCAACATTGTGATCCTAGTGCGCAGTATAAGAGAAGTTGGGGAACTTACAAGAGAAAGAGAGGATTGACACTATGTTATAACTGCAGAAGACTAGGACATCTTCCTAAGGAATGCCTTGGTGTAGGTATTATTTGTCTTTGTTTTAAAATTGTTGGTCATGAAGTTGAAGATTGTCTAAGGATGATTTCTAAAGTTGCAGGGATGAATATAAGACAAGAAAACTATCAAGAGATTAAGATCATACTAGAAAATCAGAAAGAGAAAGAATCAGAGAAAGTCCAGACTACATTAGTACAGTTAAAAGAAGCAATGAATGATCACAAAGATGTCAGTTTACCAGATATCATGAAAGTAAAACAATGCATAAGTAGAAGAATAGGAGACTTAGACATAGACTGTGTCTTGGATGAGGAAACACAAGTGAATGTTATGACAAAAAGCACTTGGGAAATTTTGGGAAAACCTTCTATAGTATCTTCATTAGGAAGGATAGGCTTGTTCAAAGGAAAGATGATAACAATGTGTGGAAGAGTTACTAATGTACCTGTTATCATTCATGGAACATCGACATAAGAGGAATTTGAAGTCATTAAGTTTGTTGAGAACAGTGTCGTTGTTCCCCTTTTGGTAGGTAAAACTTGGATTGAGAAGGATTAGATCAGAAGGAAAGCAGAGGAAGAAGCTACAGAAAAGAAAAATCAAGAACTAAGGGACTTCATAGCTAGGAAAATAGATTGACTGATAGAAGAATGAGAAGTTAACTTGAAGAAATAGAAGGCAAGAGAATTAGTTGTCAAAGTTGAAAGAATGCAAGAAGGTGTGAAGAACCTATCCATGCAAGAAGAAATTATCTCCACCAAAGAAGTGATAAGAGAAGAGGTATTCACTTTGAACCCTTTGAGATCACATAACTAGCGTGAAGTCACTACTCTAGGAGAAGATAAAAATAAGAATGGAAAGAGGAATCTAGAATAGTTAGAGAGAATCAAATCAAAGGAAACAAGGCAAGGAAGCTCAAGAAGAAGAAAGCCAAGTTATAAAAGATATAGGAAGTTATAGAGAAAACTTCGCAAGAGGCAGGCTTGTAGGCTTTGAACCTCGTCGGAATAGCAGAACCACACAGAATGGGACTTTGACCCAGCAAAGCTATATGACTGTTGGAGGTGCCCCAACCATTAGAACTATGCTCTGAACGGCTAGGAAACTCATTTATGGGTGGATTGTTCATCGTTATACATTGAGACTGCACCATAATGGATGGATTCGCATTGATGGAAGCAGTCCTGCCCATTGGAAGAATCTGTTACGATGTTTTCTTATTTAACCCGTTTGACGCTGCGTCGGGACCACTTTTCAACACTCGTGATTATCTGAGATAAGAAGATACATGATTGCATGTGTCGAGTTGTGCTATCAGACATCACCATATATTGTTTAACCCGCTATCCATTCACCTACCCTGACCTATTTGTTAACAGTGAGAATGTCGACCGAGCGCACCGAGCTAGAGAAGTCCGTCGAAGAAGTTATAAAGAAGTTTATGGATGATAAATCTATGTCTAAAGGAATACAGGTGTCGTCAACCAAGGGACTGCAGGCCTCCCCTTCAACGAGATGGCATTCGAAACGTGCCAACCCCACAACCGAGAAGTGAAGTAAGCATCGCGACGATCTGGCTAACACGAAGCAGATCCTGTTGATCTTACCTAATTATATCCCGTCGTTGGCTAGCACAGTTAACCGTGGAAACATTCCATGAGACTTCGAGTACACTTTGATCACTGCGTACATATCGAAGGGGATACGTGTAGTTGGAAGCCAGTTAGGATAGATCCCAGCCTTGAAGAACAATGACTTTAACCTTGGAGACAGAAATAACCACAGGATGCTCGTGCCTCATAGATATTTGATGAAGATGACTGGGAAGAATCCTCGCATAGTCTCCCACCCTTGGATTAAGGAGCTTGTGCAGTCCATGATACTAAATGTAATGAAGATCCCTCACTTTGGCCGACATCGGGAGGTTAATGCCTGTGTTAAACTCCTCTTGTTGTGCTATCATGGTGGATACCTATGGCTTGACAGGAAGATTACTATGGATCTGACGCTCATTAACCAGACTACAGGATTGAGCATGCAGGGACCCGACCCTTAGCAGTTCTACCTAGGTAAGACCTCAATTCGCTCCCTGAAACAGCACATCAAGGAGGCATATGACGAAGTTGAGAAGGGAAAGTGCGGCTACAAGGTAGCCTCTATCCAGGATGGCGCAGTGTGCCTCGCTTTCCAACTCACAGCTGGCAAACTTGTAAGAAATAATCGCCCCATGCAAGTCACTAGGTTCGTGGTGGACCTCGCCGAAAAATGCATGGAGGTGATGCAGATGAACTGGGAAAGTTACCTCATCAACGAATTTGAGAAAGACTATCGCAAAGTGAAAGATCAAGGGTACGAGTTCCACTTCAGCTAGCTACTTGTGTTGATTGCATTTGTCGCTTGGAAAATTCCAAAAGGAGCTACCTTCCTGAAGATTAAACCATCGAAAGCATTGGTCATGATGTTCTCAGCCTTATGATATACGAATGACATGTCGAAGCAATGGTAGACGAACGTAGTGTTCCATGCCTACTATCAGCAACTGAAGGTTTCCATTGAGTCGTTCCCATGCATGACACTGCGTACCTTGCACCAGTACCGACATTTAGAAAATTTCCATGCAAACCTGCATTTTATTTATATCACTGTGCATAGGGATGATAGAAAGGAAGAATTACAATCTTATTACAAGATGACCGAAGGATATATGGAGAAAATCACGAAGGAGTGGCCGGAAGAGTTATGTGTACCAGTTGATGATGTCGAACTCTCTGACCCCAACATCATAGAAAGCCCCTTGGTCACCCAGTTTGAAAATGCAGGATAGACAAGTGTGAAGAAGAAGAAGAAAAAGGAGGAATTTCAGAACATAGAAACTGATGAAGAGGACAATGCTTCAGAAGAAAGTGGACCTGGTTCGCCCACAGGAGGAAGAGGAGACTAAGTAAATCAAGAATTAGGAGTGGAAGAAGGAGAAGTCAAAGCTACACCATCGAAGGATCCCCTTACTAAGATAGAAACATAGAGGAAGAGGAGGGTTTCTCTGCAAAAACCCTCGGCAATAAATAAAACCCACGCCAGTAAGCCCCAGCTAGAGGCCACGCTCACAGAAGATGATATCAGTCTAGTCCATGGAGCGATGGAGGATGCATCCAAAGATCTCTTGCAGAGATACGAAGTGAAGAAGGATGAACTATAAGGTAGGATAGAAAAGGAAATGATCAAAGTACATAAATCTATTCGCTCGGTCCATGTAGTCCCTACTGTGCCTTCCTCGTCATAGACTACGGAGTTGGGGGATGAGCCAGCCCAACTTCAAAGACTTGCAGATGCAACAGGGCCTTAACTTCAGTGAGTCCAAGAGGAGAAGGAGAAGGCTATAGAAGCCATGAATAAAGAGAAAGAGGAATTCTTAGAGAAACTACGAGTTGCGTGGTACTATGTAACCACGTACGAAAACGAGAAAGATGAGTTCTGGGTGATGCTTGAGGAAGACAAAGAAAATATACAGAGAGAAAAGGACCAGCTACTCGCAGAGCAGACTGTAATCAAAGAAGTGGTGAGAAGAACACTTCTTTCTTTGCCAGGCTTATCACAGGAGGAAAATGAGGCAGTTGAAGTTCAAGTGATGAAGCTTGTTGAGGCTATCCAATAGCTTCAAGCAAGGGTAAAGGAGTTGGAGATCCAATAAGTACCAAGCACTCCATAGGAAGTGCACGATCAGAGGGAGGAAGCCGCTAAGAGAGTAGTTGGAAGGATCAGGACCCTCACCTCATAATGCAAGCAGCTGAGTGATAGGAGCACACAGACCTACGAACACCTCATGAAATATTCAGAGCTTAGAAAGTTGGAAGCATAACTACAGGAGGCGAAGCAGCAAGCACTAATAATTCAAGCGTATATGAAGTCACTCACTACAGTCGAGAGAATAAAGAAATCGCAAGAACAATGTGTGTCCCAACAACAGATTACTACCATCCAGGGCAAAGTAATGGAAGTTACACAGAGACTACAACTGGTGTAGGAGGAAGCCTACACGATGTTTGAAGATATCGAAGGACAAGGTTCACAACTGGATTAAGTGGTCGTGACAGTGGAAAAGCGCCTAGAAGGGCCTTTTATAGAGCAAATGATCCAGGAGTTCGTTGAGCAGGAATCGCAGGCAAAGCAACAAGTCAAGGCATCTTGAGCCAAGATAGAGGCCTTTGAACTAGCGCAGCCCAGATCTGAGTGACTCGGGACGAGTCACAGGTGAGTGTTGGGGGCCTGTTGGACCTCGACCAAGTTTTGCAGAAACATTGGTTAGGTTTGACCACCTTTTTGGACTTCGACAGGATGGTTGAAGATAAAGCACCCAAGTGGAGCTGAGATCGTGAGATCTCACTTGTTTTGTGGTCTTTGTGGACCCAATATGGGGTTCATTAGGGTTTTGTAAAGGGTTATGGGATGTCTCCCATGGGTTTACCCATGATTAGGCCTTTTTGTAAATGTAAAAGTATAAATAAGAAGCAATGTAATGTAGCAAGTAGTGGTAGATTGGCTAAGTGCAAGAGGCAAGTAATTCTGAGTTGCTTTGTGCAACATAACATGTATGTAAGGATCTGTGCTTGGTAGAAGAGTTGGCTTTGTGCCTTCACCTGATTTTGGGAAGGTGGGTCTAGTGCTTAGTGCGTATATCACCTATCTGATGCGAAGCTTGGCTCTATGGCTTAGTGCATAGGAGCAGATGAATGTAAGAGATTGAATCCTAATAAAGAATAAGAAGTAGTTGGTGTACGTAGCCCCACACTAGGGTGAACCACGTATATCATGTGTTGATGGCTTGCTTTGTGATATGATGTTTATGTTGTGAATCTGCTTAGTGCATTGATTGTTATGTATGATAGATAGAACTATGAATGTTTAGTGATTTATTTATGTTGAATGTGTTGGATCTAACTTATGATGCTAAGTACGATGTGTATTTAGTCATTGTTACTACATCGATCTATACTTAGGGTTTGATCTGCGATGTGAGTAAGACTAACAGGTTGATGCATGTTTTTCTTAAGTACTCTGTGAAGTGTGGTAATAATAAATATGTGTCCCATCTAGGTTAGAGACACCTGAGTCCTATAAACCCCCCTACCTCTACCTTGGGTGAGACTGCATCTGCTTCACAGGTGTTGCCGAAAGGGTCGGTAGTTAGGGTTTTGTTGGTGCGTTGTTGAAGTATTGAACCCTAGGTTTTCCCCTGTGCCAACAAAGAAGGAGGTGAATATGAGCCACCCTCATCATAGGGAAGATAAGGATATGAAAAAACTCTTCCATATCACGATCCATCTTAAGAAGACCAAGGTAGATGCTCTATTTTATTCCATTTTGTTCATCGGTCTCATATAAGTTGATCTAGTTAGTAATATTGGGTTGTAGTTTCATGACCATCTAATCCCATACAAATTGGGGTGGGTGAACAAGGATGAAAAAATCAAGGTCGTGACACAATGTAAGATAAAAAAAAATTAAGTGCATATTTTATTGATGAAGTAGAGTCATATGTAGTACCCCTTGACATGTTTAGTGTAGTTTTTGGACGAACCTACATGTTTATGAGAGTTGTGACCCTCATGGAGAGAGAAAAAATAGTACCCCTTAATCAACAATGAGAATTCCTACATCATCAATGCACACAAAGGTAAATCGAAGATCTCACTAGTAAGTGCCAACCAAGCCAAAAATATTATTATTTATAGTAAGAAATATGTATTACGTTTCTTAAGAGAGAATTAATTAGGTGATGAATTGGTAAGGGTAAAGGCATTCGTGGAGGAATGTACTAAGGAGAAAAAATAATAGTTGGAGGATTTGCTACAGGCATATGCAGTTTTTCAGGAGCTTAAAGGGTTACAACCTAAGAGGTAAGTGGATCATTAGAAATAATTATTTACTGAATCCCCATTACCAAATATTGGGTTGTATAGATAGTCTGTTATGGAAGCAGATGAAGTGAAGATTAAGTTGCATCAACTTCTAGAGTAGGGATTGATTCAACCAGGCACCTCAACTTGTGCGTCACCTATTGTTATCATACCCAAGAAGTATAATATTTGGAAGATGTGTATTGACTATAGATATTTAAACAAGATTACACTTAAGAATCGGTACCCTCTACCCAGGATCGATGATTTGCTAGACTAGTTGTAACATACCAAGTACTTCACCAAGTTGGATCTCAAATCAACATAGGCTAGAAGAAATGGCATCTAAAAATTTCCAAGAAGAAAGAGCATCAGGAAGCTTCCAAGGATGTGAACAAGAAGTGGAAAGAGGGGAAGGATAAGAAGATGGAAGCCACTACACACCAGTGCAAGGATCCTAGAAAACATTGTAACCATTACAACATTGATGGGAATACTGACGAAAATATTTGGAAATTACATCCAAAGTTGAAACCAAAGAACCACAAGAAGGATGCAAAGAAAAATAATATTATATCCATGGATATGAGAAATTAGGTTGACAACTACTCTTATGTGGATAAGAATATTTTCTACACATCAGTGTAGAAGGAGGTGAATCTGAGTAGCCTTCATCACTAGGAAGAGAAGGAGAGGACCAAACTCTTCCACATCAAGATCCAAGTCCAGAAGACCAATATAGACACCTTATTTGACCATGGTTCACAAGTTAATCTCATAGTAGTGGATCTAGTCAGCAAGCTTGGATTGGAGGTTCGTGATCATCCTAGCCCATATCCATTGGGATTGGTAAAAAGGGATGCAGATATCAAAGTAATGAAACAATGCAATATTAACTTTTTTGTAAGTGTTGATTTTATTGATGAAGTGGAATTGGACATAGTACCCATTAACCTATGTGAAGTAGTGTTTGGAAGCCCCTACATGTATATTAGGGATGAAATATTCATGTGTATATCAAACCATTAACGAATAATCAAGGATGAGTCAAATATATCACTGGTAAGTGCCAGCCAAGATAAGAAGTTGATTAGTTCCAATAAGAAATATGTTTTAATTTTCTTAAGAGAAAAGAAGACTGAGGATGAGTCTATAAGAGTAAAGGAACCCCTGGAGGGGTGTACTAAAGATAAGAAACATGAATTGGAGGAGTCAATACAAGCATACACAGTAGTGTTCCGGGAGCCTAAAAGGATACCACCCAAAAGGGAAGTGGATCAAAAAATACAATTATTTCCATAACCCCCATTGTTGAATATTGGGTTGTATAGGTAGATTGTTTTGGAAGCAAATTAAGTGAAGAAGAAGTTGTAGTAGTTATTGGAGTATATTTGATTTGACCAAGAACCTCACCCTGTGGGTCACCTATCATAATTATACCGAATAAGGATGGGACTTGGTGAATGTGTATTGACTACAAATCATTGAACAAGATTACAATAAAAAATCGGTACCCTCTTCCTAATATCGATGATACGTTAGATCAGTTGTAGCATGCAAATATTTCACTTATTTGGATCTCAAATCAAGATACCACCAAATACACTTCAAGGAAGAAGACACCTAGAATATTTCCTTCAATACAAGGCAAGGTTTGTACGCATGATTAGTCATTTCATTTGGTATATGTAATGCACCATCTACATTGATGAGACTAATGAATGATGTATTATGACCATATCAAGATTCATTTGTTATAGTATATTTGTATGATTTAAAGTGCTATCTAGGAGGAGCATGTCTCACATATCATGCAAGTGTTAGAGACTCTAAAGAAGCACTAGCTGATAGCTAACCTCAATAAATGTGATTTTTCTCAGCAGTATTTGGTGTATTTGGGGTATGTGATCAGTGGAGGGGAGATCAATATAGATCCTACAAATATGGAGGCCATTATGAAATGGTCAATTCCTATAAATTTCACTGAAGTTAGGAGTTTTTTTGGGGTAGCACAATACTTGCAAAAGTTCGTAGATTCATTTTCAATGATAGTTGCACCACTCCACATGATAATAGTGAGTGGTAAGAGTTTCCAGTGGGGAAAGAATCAGCAAAAGGCTTTTGATAATCTAAAAATAAAGATCATTCAAGCACTGGTTCTCTCATTACCAAAACTGCATAATCCTTTCGAAGTGGAGACAGATGAAAGTGGGTATGCCATGGGAGTAGTTTTGATGCAAGAAGAAAGGATTGTATGTTATCATTCTGAAATATTTCATGGGGTAGTTCTCAACTACCCTACCTATGACAAGGAACTATATGCCCTGGTTCAAGATGTCAAGGAGTGGAAACACTATCTGATGGGAAAGGAGACCATCATCCACACATATCATCAACCACTACAATATTTGAAAGCCTAGAGTAATATATAACAAACTAGACATTACAAGTGGATGGGGATTTTATAGTAATTTCATCTAGTCATAAAGTATAAGAAAGGAAATATAAATGTGTTTGTAAACATGTTTTCAAGGCCATCCACATACAATATTATAGATTTTGGAACTCTGATGCACATGGATCCTTTTACCCATGATGCATAAAGACATGCATACAAAGAAGATGAGGAATTCAAGGAGGTGTTTCAGCAGCTATAGGGCCAAATTCATATAGAATACGGTGACAACAAGATTGACTATCATTTACAAAATGGGTTACTCTACAATCTCGACAATCTCTATGCTCCTAAAGGTGAATGACTACAGCTTATCAAAGAGGCTTACACCTCCAAGGTTGCAGGAAATTTTGGTGTTGGGAAGACAGTTTCCAACTTACAAAGGTATGTGTATTGGCCCATAATGCAATAAGATGTAGCATGGTATATTAGGGGATTTATACTTTGTTGTACCAGCAAGCCCAATGATAGGAAGTAAGGTCTATACCATCCCTTACATGTAACCATTCAACCTTTAGGAATCATTTACATAGATTTTGTGGGAGGTTTACCAACAACTAGGAAGGCACGTGACTATCTATTTTTGGTAGTTGATAGATTTAGCGAGATCTGAATTCTCATGCCTTGTAAAAAGACCATCAAAGGACAAGAAGAAGAAAACATTTTCTTTTAATAGGTCCAGGTGCACTTTGGTATACCAAGGAGCATCATCTCAGATAGGGGTACTATATTTCTCAATACATTTTGGACTACATTGTGGGAGAATATGGACACTAAGTTAAAGATATACACATCATACCATCCATAGATAAATGGGAAGATAGTAGTCAATGAGACTTTGGTGCAAATTTTGAGTGGTTACAATCAAAATCATCTGAAGAACTTGGATGCAAAATGAATATACATACAACACTCTTGTAATAAAGCATCCCACACTTTTACTAGTAAGCCACCTTTTGGAACTTTCCTTGGATATTTTCCACCTTCACCCTTGGATGTTGTATATGGGAAGAAAGGAGAAGTGAGGGAGGACCTCATAGGAGATGAATTAAGAGAAGAAACATTTTTTGAGAATATTAGGAAAATCTATTTTCTAGTGCAGGAGACATTGAAGAATTCACATAAAAAATGCAAGTCTAGACATGATCAACCCAAAACCAAGAATTAATTCAAAGTGGGAGATATATTTTGGTTATAGTTGAACAAGGAAAGACTATAGGGTCTTGGTAAGAAGATCAAGGCTTTTTAGTATGGACCTTTCAAGATATTGGAGAAGGTGGGGGATAATGCCTACAGACTCATCCTACCCCATGCATGTGCATTTACTTAGTAGTGAATGTGGAGAATATCAAACTCTAAGAGACTTCCATGTTGGATCAAGAGAAGGGGAAGTTCCTACCTTCCATAAAGGACTTACACTATATTGTCAAGAAGAGGTGGTAGAGGACACAATTTTATAGAAGAAATCTAGAAATACAAGATAGGGTTAGCATGACCTTTGGCATATTGGGCTGAAAGGACGACTTTCAAGAAAAGAAAGTGGAACTTTAGGGAGAAGGAAGAGGAAAAATTCCCTCACCTCATTTAGTAAATATTTTATGAACAAAAAGAATTTATAACTGGGGAGGTATGATCCAAATTGGATCATTATAATATTTTTCATGTATCTCAATGCTTTCAGAGTGGAAACAATTAGAGGAATCAACTTTCAGGGTCATTTTAATGGAAGTTCCTAGTTTAGAAAATTGGGGTTTGAAACCTTCCAGATACATTTTGGGGCATCAAATGGAATTTTTTGGGGTCAAATATTTATTTTTTTTGGATCAGACCCTTGACACTATTCTACACATTGAGACCTTTACAATGGTGCAAAATTGTGCCAATGAGAGCTCATATGAAAAATTTATTCCTCCCACAAGTTGACCTACCGTGTTGACCACCATGGTACGAGTGGATGCCATGTCATGCCCCATTACTCATGCACATGGGGCTAGAAACACATTTAATTTCAATAATATTATAGGTCCAAAAATTTATCACAATTGAGGGTTGAGGAAGTCAAAACCCTACCCTTATATGGTTGTCAAGTGATGTTAAATACTAGGCCACTAGGAGGAGAAGGGGTTCTATTCTTTAGCATTGTATTTGTTCCATATTTGAGTGAAGCACCTAGAAGTGGTATTTTGAGAGCATAACATAGGAGAAGAAATTATGTAGCAGCGATACATGCCACAGTGTCAAAGGAAAAACCAGAAAGAGTGCCTATTTCTTTGTACCTTCATTTGAAGAAAAGAGAGCAGAGTGACCTCACCTTCTAGCTAGGTTTTCTCCCATATTGGGTTTCCTAGGTTATATCTTGTGTTTATTTTTGGATGGTGTGTGAGTATTTTGTTTTCTCTATTTTTTGCATTTAAGTTATTTCATACATTTTAAGTAGAAAACCAGTAATTAAAGAATATGAGATCTGAAGGAAATCAACCTTCACAGTAAATATTTCAGTATTTTATTAGATCTATTGTGATGAACTGTCTGGTGGAATATCCACGACAGCTTAAAAATATTAGGAAAAGAGAGTACTTGAATAATTCTAGAAGAAAGTAGGAACCTGAGACTTCTCCTAGGGATCCCAAACCTCCTCGGAAAATATATTGTTTTCCATTGGATATTAATGCTCCTCCTCAACCAACCTTTCCCAAGAATAATAATATAGATTTCAATATTGATATGGCTAGTGTCTTGGAAAAGGTTAATGTACCCATCCCTATTACTGAGATGATGAATATTCCTTTCTTAAGAGATAAGATTAATATATTCTTAAGTATCTAATATGAATCTCGAGATCCTCCTATAGTGTTACAAGCCATGCATTATGATCCTAGTAAAGAGGAACATGCGTAGTTTTTCATCTCTTTGGTAGTAAATGATATATTTCTTCACAATTGCATGTTTTATTCTAGGGATTCTGAAAATATGATGTCTTTAAATTACATGAATCAACTAGGTTTGAAAATCATGAGATATTATAGGAATGTGTGTGGAATTGATTCCAAAGCAATCTAGGTATGTGGTGTGATTAAATAACTTAAAGTATGCCTATCTATTTATCTTGAATTCTCTATTTCAATGGATGTTTTAGTAATTTGTGTGCCTGATGCTTAGGGAATGTTATTGTCTAGGAAATGGGTTGCAACCTTGAGCGGCAGCCTTCACATGGATGTTTCCTATGCAACCATATAGATTAGAGATGGAGGCTTTATCACCTTATATAACCATACTATGAATAGAAACCATGTAGAAGATCCTAACAATAAAGATACTTGGAGTGAGGATGAATTTGAAGAGATGAAGGCATGTGCAATATTAAATGGGAAAGACCATTATTATAAACCTTATAAGACTTGTGAAGAACCAAAAACTTCCCATCCTGATCTTAATCCTTCTCAATACTTATATATTCTTCCCTTTGCGCAAGAACATAGTATTGATGATATAGATGACATAGTGTTTCCAAAAGGATAATATTACAGAGAACAACTTATGAAGCATGAAGACAAAGATCTAGGGTCTTTGAAAATTTTAAATCAAGGTAATGAAGGAACCTTACATTTGAGGGAAGATTATCATAATAGTGTTTTCTTGCTTAAGTCCCATCCTCTTGATTTAGATCAAGGAAAGAAAAGTAAATATGACAAAGGAATAGTTGATATTAAAGTAAGGATGAATATTTTCAAACAGGAAGTTTAGTACTTATGTAGGACAATAGAAAGCCAAATATGCATAAGAAGTTTGATAGTCTATGGTATATCCCTTATAATATTAAGAAGAAGTCTATAATTGGTTCCTTTTATCTAATCACCCCTAAGGGAAGGAGACTACCATTACCCATTAATGGATCTCTTCTCAAAAACGTTTATGCAGAAGGAACCTGAATTCTTAGGTTAGAGTAGTGTAGTATTAGGTCATGTTGTGTGTTTTCATTTTGATTGTATTTTTTTTTTTATGTTGCTTATTGAATTATTTATGCATTCATGTTATCTTATCTCATATACCATGGTGGATCATATCCCTCTACCCTTTTGTTGTTGATGGCCTTATGTTAGAATGTAGCATGAATTATTTTAGAGTGATGCAATTCATAGGTCTTGGAGTACCATAGATGTTGATGTTCTCGTGTTCTCTAACGTGAGCACATGTCCCCATGTTGGATCCAGATGTTACCCCCTCTCATCTAGGGGAAGCTAGAGGAGATCATTATTCATGATCCACATTGGAAACAATGATCTCATAATTGATGATCAACATTCTCCATAGACAACAACCCCTCAAATTCCTCCCCCTCATCATTGTTCATCTCATTCACCTCATCAGTAGGTTCATCCAATAATGGTGGTCCAACACACATGAGGTACATTAGTCATTGTTTAATACAAAGTGCTACATTTAATGCATTAGGTATTTAGGTGAGGATAATGGGTTGAAGTCAAATAATGGATCATGATCCTTGGAAGTTATGATTTTTTTCTTGTTTCACCTTGGTGGCCATCATAAGTGATCTAGTAAAGTGTTGTCACTCTTTGGAAACAAGGATACTACTAGGAGGCTTGTTACACGTCAAAATTACTCAACTGGATAAGTGTCGCATGTTCCTCTCAATTGTTGTAAGTGTCACATCTTCCTTACAACTTTCGCAAGTGTCACAAGTTGGTCACAAGTGTCGCTAACGTTTTTCAAGCATACTGCCATAATGATGACACTAAGGAGGCACTTAAGACATTTCATACACTTGATTTGGAGAAGAGGAACTGGTTAACTGAAGTCAAGGAACTCTTAACACCTGAGAAGAGCTCTTAAACAAGGGTTTTGAGGGTGAGCGCTCCCCTACATCAGCCTTGGGAGCGTTGGCGCTCCCCTATAAGGCCTCAGGGAGCGTTATAACACTTGTCTGCCTTTCTGAAGGAGCGTTATCCACCTTTGGAGCACTGGCGCTTCCCTCAAACTTTCCAGGGAGCGCTACAGTGCTCTGATGCCCATTTTGAGGGAGCACTGCCTAATCTAAGGCAGTAGTTGGCCCGTTGAGGAGAATAAGGGGAGGATATTTCAAGTTTAGAAGGCAGTTGCATTCAAATTCTTGGTTCCATCAGGAGATCCCTAATCAAAGGAGGAAGTTCCTAACTTGTTCTAAAGATAACTCAAGAGGTTAAGCTCCTCTTAACCTATATAAGCAATCTCTATGATGGTGAAAAGGGGAAGAATTGCTAGCATGAAATCTATGATCTCATAGGAAACACACAGTCAGCCAAAGGGGAGTGATCAGTGAATCTGTTGTCATCCAAGTTGTGGATATTTCGAGCAAGGGTTAGACGAAGGGGACTTGACGAAGTTGTCGCATTCGCATCTACGATTGTAAGTACTGCTGTTGTTATTCTCATTAATATGACACTCTTGGCATGTTTCTTTCTAGTTTGTGTCTAATGTTACATGAACTTATCATTGATAGATAGATCTATTTTCAAACTAATATCAATAGAGTAGGAAGTGGTTGCATCTTATTTGTCTACAGGACTCAGCGAGGAGCAAAGGGACGAAGCTCAACTCGGAGCATGCAGGGACAAACGTCGATAAAAAGGTACTTCTGTTATCTTTCCTTCTCATGTGTTAGTTTGTATAGATTTGAAAGGAATTCAGTGTACATGTTAAGCATTTTCTGTCTTAGAGTTAACGTCAATCTCTTTGAGGCAATCTACCTGTCCACAGGGAGATTTTCCTACAACAGAAACT
>JASDQU010504266.1:7268-31603 GCA_032191745.1 Picea mariana | reverse complement strand
AAGGGACAACATGGCATAGAAGGGGGTCCATTCTCTTGTGTTTTGCAAGATAGGTAGAAGAGAGCTAGTGTACTTTGGATTGTTGTGGGTGCTGAAAATCATATGAGATATTGAGTGTTCACTTGTTCTTATTCATTCACTGTTACACCCTTCTCACTCTCTCATTTTGGTGCCTCATTATTGATAATACATGTTCTCTTGGTTTGAGCATGGAAGAAAATGCCTGGAAGAGGAGATCCATTGCTAGATGGTTGTAATAGATTATTGATCATTCCAGGAGGGAATGGATGAGATTGATGGCAGTTCGGAAAGAATTTTCCACAACTAAGAATCCTTGGAGTTTCTAGCAGGGATATTTCCTGACTAGTAGCAATGAATCCCTAGAGGGAAATGGAACAACCTCAAGGACTGCATGGTAGAGAAAGGTGTTCATTTATTTGGGTTGTTTGGGATGAGGAGGAAAGAGAGATGGAAATTAGGATTTGTTGTGTGGTTTGGAAACCCGAGAGCTAGTTAGCCCACTATTGTGTGTTGCAGATTTGACCTAGGACCCATCCTTGTGGAGTCATAACCCTGGCTCGGGGGTGACCTGTTGTTGAGAGTAAAAGAACAACATTGTTTATGGTTAGGAGGAACGTCCTTAGTATGCAACCAGTTGGTGAATTTTTACTTGCAAAGGTAAGTTCTCTCTGTGTTTTATGTATAATGTATATTCCGCTGCATGTTTAATTATCTCTGAGATATGTATTTATAATGTGCATGCCTCCTGGTTATTTTTTGTGCATGGAATGTTTTCTGTTTCTTTATGTTGTAGCATGGATCTTGATTCATGCATGATGGTCTTTAATTCTTTTGATTTTGGACAGAGATATGTTCAAAAGCGATTTTTGGAGTAGCGTGGCCAACCTATGGGTGGTTGGGTACGTTATAGACTAGCATGACCAGCCTATGGATGGATGGGTACATTACAGAATGGTATCAGAGCTCCAATTTTCAACACTAAGCCTGGTATGGGCCAGAACTATTGGTTAGGGTATTATGGTTAAGAAATAACATGACCTTGAAATCGTAAAGCTCAAGAGAGATGGTGTTACAAGATCGTGCAGAATCCTGAACGTCAATTCTCATTTGTAATGGATTGTGGGATCGTGACCATCCCTTTAGAATTTGGGAATGATCACCATAGTGGGATCAAGGGAGATCTGGATCGTTGGATCGGAGGGAAGGTGAATAGGGTTTTTTGATGAAGGAGAAACAAGAGGTTGGGTAAGATGAAGTCCTAGCCGTCATATCTAACTAGTTGATCATCAGTCGTCGATGGAAGCCAAGTAGGAAAGGAAAAAAACTTCAGACTTCGTCGCTTCGGCGATCTTGGTAGGAAGGAAAATACTGAACTGTTGAAGGTTAGAGTCGTGAAGTCTCATAATTCATCTGATCTGATAGGAGGTGCAGGAGAATATCCATCGTCAATCATGGTCACCAGGTGTTGACTGCTCCAGGATATTTCACTCAGGAGTTTTAAACTTTGTTGACCTCCTACAACTTCGAGCCCTGAAGCGCCAAAGTCTCGAAATTTCTGTCAACCGTTAAATCAACGAAAGGACTTTGAGAGTATTGCAGGCCCTCATATCTTGCAATGGTGGAGGGTTAGAAAATTTCAAACTTCATAACTTTTCCACTCCGGCAATTTCTGGGTATGTTGCAGATCAAATCCTTGAACTGCAGAATCCACAAAAGTATAAATCCATGAAGTTACGCGGGACATCAGATCTAAAGAAGATATTGTGGATCGTCCATGTGGTTGATGACGTAGCTTATGCCACGTGGTAGGAGTGTCATGTGAGGACATGTGTCATCCAAATTTTGTACCTTTTGGACTCTGATCTATTCATTTTTGAGTGACATGTGGCACGTGTGCCATGGGTCCACATCACCCTATGTGACGTCATCATGTTGTTTCATCTACGGGAGTTTATGACTCCAGGGGTGTCCAATATTTTGTCACTGAAAAGTGTCAAAGACCAAAGTCACGAAGACACGGACCGTCGATATGAGATCCCTTCGGGACCTTTCTCAACCATTGGATCAAGCAGAGGGAGGATGGGTGACCACTTTAGAGGATTACCACTCTGGGGAAGTGGTATACTTGGGAATGGAAATATCCCAGAGCACCAAAATTCTAAAGTTTGTAAGGGCCATCCATCCCAATGCTTGATTAAGTCTCGATCATATGATTACATTGTGGATGAACAATGTAAGTATTTTAACGGATTTCCACTACAGGGAAGTGGAAGACTCGGGAAGGGAAATATCTTGGAGGCCTATAGCATATAATTTCTGAATTGGTTGAGAGTCTTCTGTCTCAGTGCCTAATTAAGTTGCAACCATCGATCTTGTTGAAGCCTCTAGATGGGGGGTGGGACCGTCCATTTTACGGGATATTAAATCTCAACCATCTATTTTTTATAGTGGAATGATTGATGGGTTCGGAGAATCATAACTCTCAGCGTGGGTCCCATGCTAAGGTAAAAAGGGGCCTAGAAGGTAACCAAGCCCTCGTACATGGTGTTTGCACCATCTCTTGTGTAGAAAAAACATAGAGCGGGGCGCTAACGTGTGATTAAGCCTACGGTTTCGATCCATGGTCATGTGGAGCATGGTTTGATGGAGGCTCCCGGGAGGAATTCGACTTCTATATCATCTAAGGGTGATGAAAGTGATTTTTTCAGGGAGCCCTAACTTTCAGCTTCGATATCTGATTGGGGCGAGATTGCAGTCGTTGGAAAGATTATTCATAGGAGAAGGACCTGGAATCATTCTAATTTGGATAACTGTGATGCAATTCTTCATAAATTAAGAAAAAAAAAGTACATGTAGAAGATTTCTATAATATTTATAATTCTAACAAAAATGGTTGCTTGCATATTTGGTAGCATTAGAGGTTTAATTAGGTCAATTACAGTCTAGGATTGGATATCATAGTCATGGGAGCATGACAGATCTTACAGAATTTAGATAAGGTAGCAAATAACTACAAATAAATTAATGAAAGGTGGACATAGAACTCAAGAATAGTGGAACAAAAGTATTAGTAAACAACTACAGAATATGAATCAATTGCAGGTACTGCAAAAGAAAGAACCCTCACATAGGATATGAATATAGAAGATTAAAATTGTCATTGATGGGAATATAAAGGAAAAGTATGATTGCCTATCCTTGAAGGAAGAGATGTGTAGGCAGTTGCAAAGCTTAAGGGTGAAAGAAATCCACTTATGATATTAGAGTTCACAGTGGAAGCAAGATGCCAATGAAAATATATTGGAATGCTCTCTCACTTGAAAAGTGTCACTGAATGAAAATGTACTTCCATTGGGGAATGGTATTAAGTGTGAAAGGTATGGTTTCACAGGGAAATGTTAATGAAGTCACCTAATGGACAACTAGGAGTAACAGTATTTGATTCAAGAGTGTTGTGGTAGTAGAGTGATGGAAAATTTTGAGCTACTTCATTCCAGGGTGTTGAAATGTCTAAGTAAAGTTAGATATGACTACCCAAAAGGAGTTGTTGCAATTTGAGTACATTGGTTGGATTGCAGAATGGCCAAGTGGAACTTGGCTAGAAAGTATTCAAACCAAGGAAACATAGTGCATATGAGCATAATGGAAGCACACAAGGCAGTAAGGATCTGAAGGAATTCAAGGAAAACCAAATTCAACATAAATAAATAAATAAATAAGTGAATTGAAACATTAATCCACTAGAGTTCATGAGGTATACAATCAAGTTAAAATGCACATGCATTATTAGGAATGCTGACAATGAATGCTTGGTGCATATAGATGTGCATTGTGCATATGCACATGCTTGGATATGCTTATAACATGCTTGTAAACTTGGAATAGTCTGTTATTATGAAATAATGATGTTATGGAAATTGAGTATGACTAATGATGGATTATGTATGCAAGAAAAATGATATATCATGGTTAAAGATGTGGATGTTGTTATTTCTTATGATTTCCATCTATGTGAAGACCCATGAGGGTGGTAGGTGCTAGCACTAATAGTCACCCTCAAATTGTGGAAGGATGAGCCTAGTACCCATCAGAGTGTTTGGTGGATGTTGGTTTTATATGAGTGGAGATCAATGGACAAAACTCAATATATGAATGATGTTCGACATAGAACTAGACAAGAAATGCACAGGGAAGTGAGGGCCACAACTAACTTCAGTCAGTGAATTGATTTTAAGTGTGAGTAGAGGGAAGAATTAGTAAGAAAGGTGGACAAGACTGCTATGGGCATCAGGCATTCAAGCAGATTGGAGAAGAAAAAATCACACTCAAGATCACTCTTAAGCTCAAGCTTTAGACACTGAAATATGTCCATACAACACAGTCACAACAACACAAAGATTAAACCTACATCACCATGAAACTACAGCAACTCGAATGGATACTCCATGCCCGAGCCATTCAGTGCAAGAGGGAAAAAGATCACAAGGAAGATGACTAAAACTAGTCATGATACCGCTGCAATCAAACCTACATTACAACAGCATAACAAACCTCAATTGGATCCTCCATGCCCGAGTGTTTTAGCACAGTTTTTACCAAGAGATTAAAAGAGGTTGACTTCTATTAATCTGAAAGTCTCAAATATTTTACATAACCAGAGAACAGTTACGGCTTCAAAACATTACAAAATAGGGAGATCTGCTCAACCAGTTGATGACTTTAACAAAATATCAAAACTACTTGTTTATACTCAGAATCGTCCCCGACTATCAGGAGTGTGATCTGATCACTACATTCAAAGCATTTCATCTGAGCAGTATTCTATCAAACTGTGCATGTATCCCTCTATCAGACGTGAGCTCAGATCAGCATGGGTCTACAGGAAACTCCGTCTACAGGGGTACCTCGGGCTGACAGCTCTATTTTCCACAACCAGCTCCTCCATACTTTCTAATTACCAAGTGAGTCGAGGTTTCAACCACCAGCTCCATTTTTATTAACTTTCTTTTCTCGTGATTGAAACACGGCTTAATGCCCAGGAGGTGGCCACACATCGCTCTCAAATAAGATGCTATATAAACACATGATTGTGGGGGTTCTCAAAGGTGGTTTGGGTTCACACCTCTTTTGAGCCCGCAATCCACCACCTTTTTCCACATATTACTTTTTCCAAACCATGGTTTCAATTGTGGGACCGCTCAATAAAATTATCACCCGAGCATGTCGCATCCCCGCAATGGACCGTGGTCATCAATATTGTGATTTTGGCTGATAATTTATGATCAACGGTGAAAATCGACCCTCTTTAAATCAATGGATCAGATCTTCCCTTTTCAAATTGACAGCCGAGATTTGCTTCGCGATTCAGACTTCGGACTTTTCAAACTTCAAATTTTATTTTCCCTAAGAAAATCCTCCAGAGCTAGGGATCTGATGACGCGTGGCTCCTGGATTTGGATGGTTGAGATCCACTTCGGGTCTCTGGGATCCAAGAAAATCAAAACTCAAATCTCGCTTACCTTCAGTTGCTTTTACCCGAAGTTGTCAAGCTATTGACGTGCGTCCTCTTGAATTGAACGACTGAGAATTACTTCAGGTCTCCAGACTCTGGGAAAATAAAATCCAAAACCTCCTCTGCCTTCATCTTCTTTTACCTAGAGCTATGGATCTGCTAACACATGGCCCCACCAATGGATCGTCCAAATTCACTTCGAGCCTTCGTCACTTTGGGATTCAAGATTTCGACGCTTCAACACTTCGGGACTTTGGGCACTTTGGCCACTTCGGGATTTTGGCACTCCAGGTCTTCGGACTTCGGCCCTTCGGTATTTCTAAGAACTTCTCATTTCAAATATTTTGAATCTCATTTCCCTGAAGGCTTGGATCTACTACCACCTGTCCCCTTTGATATCAACGGTACATATTCACTTTGGGGCCTTTTGCTCTGGTGCTATACTTCGTGCAAGTTTGCACTCTCGAACGTCCGTGAGCCACTAATATGGACTGTTCCTAGAATTCCCATCACTGAAATATTAAAACTGCCTTCTGCTTATGCCTCAATCCTAAAACAAATTGTTAATAAAGTTGTGCTTTGTGTTCTTGGCTGCAGCCTACAAGATCAAGGATTTGGACAATTTGTTGTGGGTTGGGGAGAACAGAGAGAATAGCAGCAAAAACAAAGGAGACGAGTGTTCATCCTTAGATAAAAATAGAGAGTTTTAGGGACGGGACTTCCTTCAGGTAAGTAATCAATGGGAAATAGGGTGCTCGAACTAAAAAGGTGCAAACACACACCAATTTTAACTGACGAAAGGGACAAATTTCAAGACATGGCCTACGAAAAATATAGAGAGAAGGAAAAAATTTATAGACTCATGTATATCAACACACACCTATGGCCCTTGACAACCTTATGTGATAACATTAGGAATGGTGGTCAAAATGATGGAGTAAGTTTGTGAGCTTCTACAAATACTAGTTGACCCACTATAACAAAACATGCCATTAGCATCTAGTTTAGCATTGAAATTTAGTGCATTTGAGTGCATGAATTGGGCCGATTGGATGGCGCAAAAACCAGTGCTAAACGATCTGTTCACCTGGGCGTCAGATTTATCCCCTAGTTTAGCACCTAGTTTTTCTCCTTCTTTAGCACCAGGTTTTGTTCCTACTTTAGCACCTGGTTTTTCTCCTAAATTAGTGCCCAATTTTTCTCCTGATTTAGTGCCTAGTTTTGGTCCTTGTTTAGCACCTAACCTAAGATATATCTCCCTAAATAAAGCCCAAAATAGCTCATGGTTTAGCACCTAGTTTATTTGTTGGTTTAGCTCCTAGTTTAGCGCCTAGTTTAGCTCCAAGTGTGGCACCTAATTTAGCGTCTAATTTAGCTCTTGGTTGAGCACCTAGTTTAGCTCTAGGTGTAGCTCCTAGTTTAGCTCTTGGTTTAGTACCTAGTTTAGCTCTTGGTTTAGCTCCTAGTTTAGTGCCTAGTTTAGTTCCAAGTGTGGTGCCTAATTTATCTCTTGGTTTAGCACCTAGTTTAGCTCCAGGGGTAGCTCGTAGTTTAGCTCCTAGTCTAGCACCTAGTTTAGCTCTTGGTTTAGCTCCTAGTTTAGTGCCTAGTTTATCTCTAGGTGTGGCGCCTAATGTAGCTCCTAGTATAGCTCCTGGTTTAGAGCCTAGTTTAGCTCCAGTTGTGGTGCCTAGTTTAGCTCCCAATCATGCTTCTTGTTTTGCTTATAATGTATCACCAAAAATATCTTCTAGTTTGGATTCCAAATTAACGCCCATATGTGCTTCCATTATTGCATATTTTTTTTCTTCCAAAATTGCTTCCTTGTTAGCTACATGGTTTTCTTCCTTTTAGTTCCAAGGTTTGCTTCATTTTTAGTGTACGGTTTAGCTTCTTTTTTAGGTCCAAGGTTTTCTTCCTTTTAGTGTTGGGATTTTCTTCTTAATTAGCATCTATTTTTTCTTCTTGTTAAGCAACCAATTTAGCTTCCTACTTAGATCCATAAATAGATCCAAGTATGGCATCAAATTTAATGTCGATTTTTACTTCCATTTTAGAGCCACATTTTTCTTCCATTTTAACAACTCATGTTGTGTCCTTTTTAGCTTCCATTTAGTAATTTAACATTTTTTATTTCAATTTAATTAGTTAAATATATCATGCATCTTAAAAAACGTATATTATTATAGAGTAATTCATATTGAATTCTAAGTATTTTATATGATAGCTTTTATAAAGAATTTTTATGGAACTGGACATCCATACAAACTAACAACATCATTATACTTATTAAATATCCATCTAAATAAAATATACAACATACAGTATATATAAAATAAAAAGATAATGATTATAACACGATCATTATCTATAATTAAAATGTTGATACTGAGAGGGCGGTGAATCAGTATCAAGTACAATTTAGAACCTTTTTCAACTTATACTTAAACCATTCAATTATATCCAATGAGAAATGAACAATAGTATAAGAGTTACACCAATACACCACAATACACCATGCACAATATATGAGAAATAATCAACAGTTATTGTTCAAGGGAAGTAATGACTTCCAAAGGTAGCTACAGATTCCAAATGTAAAGGGAGGGATAAACCTCCAAAAGGAAGATACAATCCTCCAATATCAAGAGAGATTTGAACTCTCCATCCTTTCCCCTTCCTTCCACCCAATAATATATGAGAGATAATAAAACTTTACATTAAATCATCATCATCAACTAATCATCACATAGAACCTGATAATGCTTCCTGAGACTTCTTCAATTTCTGCAATTCTTCAATTCTTGGAGTACTCTGATCCTATAGATAATATTACTCAATTTATTCTCTGAAACTCCTCCAATTTTCACTCCTCTAATCCTCCCCAAAAATAAGTTATAGAGAGAATGGTAGGCCTTGTTCAATTCTGGTTTATTCAGGAGACCGAACTTGTACAGCATGCCCCGCACTCAATATTTAACATCATATTCTGAAACTCACACAAAAGAAACTATATTCCATTCTCTTTCAAATGAAATTCATCCCACGTCATTTGTATTCTTGATGAATAAGTTATGACTGTTTTACCCGGAACACCTGTTTATTGACTAGCTTCAGGACTGGTCACAAACCCTAACTTCCACAGAGTGTATCTCCATAATTATAGAGCATCAAGAGATAAAAATTTTACCACAAGTACCTTGATATGTCTTCTCAATACCATAGCAATTTCACCATCTGAATCGTTCTAGAAAACAATTTATAGCAAAAATGGTAAGATGACCTAAAAATAACATACCTTAGAACACATCACCAAAAGATTTCATCCTCCTGTGAAATTCGACCTTCTTTACTTCTGATTTCCTCTTAAATTCGACTTGTATATCAAATGAATGTATAATAAAATTTATTTATACCGTTTATGTCACTTCCTTTTAACATTAGGGCTGACGTGACAATTTCTTATTTTGTAATTATTTTCTTTAATTATCTTTAGGACCTAAATGTACTTCCTTTTTCAATTCACTTTGTCATCTTCAAAAATTCATTTTTCCTCAACCATGAGGATCCACGTGACGTGCCACATACCACTGGAAACAACATGATGTATACTATCCATCCATGGGTCTTGTATCTACATGTGCATTTTCCTTCATGTCCAAATACCTTCATCAATCTTGCGGTCCAAAACCCATGACTAGGGTCGACATCAATGACAACAACCAATCTTCCAACATAAAAATATTCAAATATATCAATATTAGATAAGTATCATGTCAAACAACTTATATATTTAATATTGATAAGATCATCCTCGTATATAACTACAGCAAGTGAAAGTCAAATATGACATTAGATCAATAACATGTCAAAATGATACATGGCCAACAATCGTCGTACTTTAAGATGATATGTGTCCAAATGATATAAGTCAAAATGATAAAAATCAATAATATGGTATTGCAGGTGAAAATGATACATATGATAGTAAACATGAAAATAGGCATCATAATGATATATCAACAATGATACATGATAGAGTCTATATGATCAATGTCACTAGCTACTACGAGCAATTAGGTCATCATTATTATCGTGATCATCATCAATGTGGTCATCGTCGTCGTCATTCATGGTGTCTTCTTCATCTACCTCATCATCATCATCTCCCATGTGTGTATCAAACCCATTATAATCTAGATCTATCTCATGAGGATCAACTGGATCTTCTAGAAGACCCGTGTTCTGCAAAAAAGAACATTCAAAATGAAAAGTTATTATTTATTTCAAGTAATATGTAATTTTTGTGTTATATTTCTAATATTAAAACATCTGAAACAAAACCATAATCATATTACATCATATCAAAGTGCACGTACCATAATAAAATTTCAAATAAGTTACAAATAAGAAGTCATTGCAATGATGTAAAACATGCAACAATTCCAATAAACATTAGTAAAGATCGTAAAAAAAATTGTTATACATTTTAACTATCAACTGTAAATTCTATTACATAACCATAAGTTCCAGCCCTCTCCATTTTGTTCTATATATGATTATGTTTTCCTATAAAAATCCTTTAAGACTTAATTGGTCTATATATCTTCTTCTCTTATATTTCACAAATGAATATGTTTTTAGGACATTTTGGCCCACTGTAATATGCTTCAAAGGTCCTTTGGGAATTAACAAGTTTATAGGTAATTTTGAAGATGCTCTCGATAGTCATTCAAATAGATCTTTCCATTCTATGTCATTCCTCTCCTTTTCATGCCTTTCAGCTAGATCACCCCTCACTCCCAGGTCCAATTCCTCGGAAGTTGTTTCTTTCATCGATTTTGAGAACTAGGGTTTTGCTTAGTAAGAAGCAATGCAAAATTTGGATTTAGGGGTCCAATTTATGAAACCATGCCTCAGGAGTGGATGGAAAATTTGGTCACCTATTCCATGTCTAAACAAGCTTGCAACATCTCACGGAACTCAAAAATGCTACTCTGATAGGTTTTATGCCCTGAGGAGGAATTGGCCAAGAGTGCCTAAAATGGTTTGGGATGTGACTTGCAACTGGGAATAAAATGAAAACCAAGACTCAAATTGAGGAACCGTTGACTCTATTGGATTACTGGGATAGTATTTTAGCTAGAGCACTCCTCACTCTCGGGTTCCATGCCTCAGAATTTGCTTTACTCATGGATTTTGAGAACTAGTGTTTTGCTCAATTTGAAGCAATGCAGCATTTGGATTAAGGGGTCTAATTAATCTCAACATCCCTTAGGATCAAATGGACAATCTGGTCACATATTCCATGCCTAAAAAATATTGCATCATCTCATTGAACTCAAAAATGTTGCTCCATAAGGTTTTTATTCCCCGGGGAGGAATTGACCAATAGTCCCTGAAATGGTTTGGGATGCGACTTGCAACTGAGAATATAAAAAAAAAATGAGACTCATATTGAGGAATAGTCGTCTGCATTGGATTCCTGGCATAGAATTTTAGCTAGAGAACCCCTCACTCCTGGATCCAATGCCTCTAAAGTTCTTTTTTTCATCGATTTTGAGAACTAGGGTTTTGGTCAGTAAGAAGTAATGCAACATTTGGATTTATGGGTCCAATTTATGAAACTATGCCTTGAGAGCGGATGGACAATGTGGTAACCTAGTCCAATCATAAACATACTTGCAGCATCTCATGGAACTAAAAAATGCTTCTCCATTAGGTTTGTATGCCCTGAGGAGGAATTGGCCAAGAGTCCCTGAAATGCTTTGGCATGCGACTTGCAACTGAGCATAAAATGGAAACCGAGACTCTGATTGAGGAACCATCGACTCTGATGGATAAATGGGATAGGATTTCAGCTAGACCACCCTTGAATCCCAAGTTCCATGCCTCAAAAGTTTATTTACTCATTTATTTCAAGAACTAATGTTTTTCTCAGTTTGAAGAAATGTAGCATTTGGATTAAGGGAGCCAATTTATGAAACCATCTCTTGGGAGCAGATGGATAATGTGTTCAACTAGTCCATGCCTAAAAAATCTTGCAGCATATCAAGGAACTCAAAAATGTTGTTACGTTAGGTTTTTATGCCCTGCGGAGGAATTGGCCAAGAGTCCCCAAAATGGTTTAGGATGCGACTTGCAACTCGACATATAACAAAAAATGAGACTCAAATTGAGGAACTGTCATCTTTGTTGGATTCCTGGGATAGTATTTCAGCTAGAGCACCCCTCACTCATGGGTCCCATGCCTCAGAAGTTTTTTTTTCATCAATTTGGACAACTAGGGTTTTTCTTTGTAAGAAGAAATGCAACATTTGGATTTAGGGGTCTAATTTATGAAACCATGCCTCGGGATCGAATGCATAATGTGGTCACCTAGTTCATCCCTAAACAATATTGCAACATCTCATGGAACTCAAAAATGTTTCTTTGTTAGGTTTTTATTTCCTGAGGAGAAATTGGCCAAGAGTCCCTGAAATGGTTTGGGATGCGACTTGCAACTCGGCATAAAACGAAAATCAAGATTTGGATTGAGAAACCATCAACTCCGATTGATTACTAGGATATGATTTTAGCTAGAGAACCCCTCACTCTCTAGTGCCATGCCTCGATTGTTTCTTTACTAGTGTTTTTATCAGTAAGAAGAAATGCATCATTTGGATTAAGGGGTTTGTTGAGCACTCAACACACCCTAAAAGCCTTATCAAAGTTTTGTCACTTTTTTTGTACCACTTTTTTTCTTCATTGTCTGACTCAATTTCATTTTGGGAAGTGGTTTATCTTTATTTGTTTTCATGTCTCTTATCACCTAGCCAGTTTTGTTTTAACTTGTGAAACCTCATATCTAAAGGACCTCAACACCTGAATTAAGAATTGATAGCTAAACATTGCACCTAACGCCCTCGAGTTCATCGTCAGAAAGAATTTGAGTAAGTAAAAGAACCACACAAAAAAAACAGTCATCGAGCGTCGATCCTAATCGACATCGGCAAAAGGTGGTTTGGTTTGCATAAGTTATTTGCATAAAGGTGTGAGAGATAGTTGATCCCCTTAGGCATCGGTGAAATACGAGAAACATAGACGTTAACAAACGACGTAAAGAAATCGTCGATAGTTGATGCCTGATGCACTTTATCGAGATCGGGGAAATACAAAAAGGCTACAACAATCATTTTGATCGCGATAAAATTATCGTCAGTTGTTGATCCCTGATGCGTTTCAACATCGGGACTTTTTCAAGGGAACTGATCCGAGACCAATTGGGTAAGTTTATCCCCGATCACCGATCTTTGACATTTTTCAGCATTGACAAGTTAGGATTTGGTTTTAGAATGTATGACTTCAAGAAAGTCTCGACTTCGAATAACACAGGCAAATTAAGTCATTGGTATAGAATTCTGTGTGTCTTTACCATGTAAGGAGGTCATATGGTCTAGTTTTATCTCAAGTCATATTTTTTGGTTCCCTAGGTCCTAGTCACACCTCTGAGTCAACTTTTCCATGTTAGCATTGTACGGTAAGATCGAACGGCGTCGAATATTTTTCAAGAGGATATCGACAAAAAATGTTCAAAGCATAATACCAACTCCTGATCCACCGACTGAAAGAATGGAACGATGGGATGTTTGTGGCATAAGATACAATCGGATTTGGAAATTTAATAGACCAGTTAATGCCTGATCCCACATTTGTTTTTACCGCGTGTGTCAATTAGACAACAACATTTTGAAATCATGGATATACCACATAACCACCCGCACTTGCATCGTCAACCCACAATGAATTTAAGTTTAAACACCTTTGAAGATCTAGTGGAATATTTAATGAAATTACAATCATAACCAGAATTGAATGGTTGATGAGACAAGGTAAGTTCATTCCTATTTAAATCTCTAGAACGATTTTTTTTTTTTTGAACCAATTCATCCTGAGCGCAAGTTGAAATCCAGAGCATCCGAAGAAGCAAAGAGAAAGTCTCAAGACTGTATTGACCCTCCAATTATCAAAACCAGGTTTAACAAGAAATAGAGGTATGTGTTCAAGTTTGTCAATACGGCAATCATAATTTATATATTCATCTGGTTTCTTACATAGTCTCTAAACTCTACTCTAGTTGCAGGAAAAATTCCATCGAGAAAGCCAAGCACTAGACGCTTGTTGAGGGCACCCAAGCTAAAAGAAGTTGAAACAGGCAAACGCTCTTCTCCAGGGACCGCAAGGCAATTGGAGTATGCTTCCAGGGTGGAGCCTGTCATCAAAACCTAAAAAAAGAAAGATTTTGCCTAGCCTCTGTCCTTCGGTGATACTGAAGCAAGAACTAGGTCCAAAGTAATGCTCCCATAGTGGGGGTATCTCTTTAATACGATCAGCCAAGAATAATACCTGAAATATATCCCACACAACAATATGGACGTAAGGATGCACAATGACCAGCTGTTCCCCAACATCTGACGGTCGTATTTACACATGGTGGCAAGAAGAACCCTTGTTTTCCCCTGCATAGAGATTATGAAATGTCTCATCAACCATACAAATGGGCATAAGTGCTTGATCAACGATGAGAATGGTGGATGCATCGGATTTTTCCTCCTGATAGAAGTCCAAAAGTACTACAAGATTAGGGACCCAGAGGAATGACTCAACATGGACTTCATAGTGAATTTCTATGAATTCCATGAAACCAACCGGTTGATGGCTTCATGGTGGAAGGAAGACAAGAATTTCACTAATCATAGCAATGGATGGTATGGAACAATAAACCTGAGGGAACCATACATATATTTGATGGCTCTCATCTGCCAACTATATGGAGAAAAGGATTGCTCCAAGTTTTCGGAAGCATAGATGTTTTTGGCGTAAACAGTGATGATTGTCAGGAGTAGCTTCAACTAGGGAGAGATAATCTCAAAAAATTTGAGCATCTGTATATAGCAGGCTCAGACACTGAAGGAAGGAGAAGAACCAACTTTCTACATGGATTCATACCTTCTCGATGTCATGTGCTCAAGGAACATCTTTGTTGGCATGTTGTAGAGCTCCCGGTCCACGTCTACTTCAGCATACTATGGGAGAACAGGTACAAGAAATCTTACGCACTCATCTGCGATGAATTCATCGCCTGCATTTATTTTATTATTTTTAAGAAGGAATGATCAAGACTATCAGTGGAAGACAATAAAATGATAGCCAAGGTAGGCCATTAGTACTTGGACGAACGCTCAACCTACATCAGGGTGTTCGGGGCCACCAGAGCACCACATCTCTTACGCTCTCATGTCTCAGACTGGCACGTTGTGGGAGAAATTTCTTATCAAACCATCCTGGAGGGCTATAATGCCACATTGATCAAAGACAAGAAATGAGCTTTCATACCCTACAGTTTTCATATAGGGTTCTATCCGGTGAAAGATACTGCTCAATCCAAACAAGAGGGGATTAACCAACTAGAATTCAAATTCCAGATAGGACGATTCCGCAAGAACAATCCTAAAGGTTTGGTCCCCCAACAAGCTTCACAAGTATCATCCTATTAGCCATATGCTCATGATACATTTGAGGACGAAATTTTCACAGAGTGTGCCCAGGATTGGGACGAGGTGGTGCAAAGGATGGCCAACCCAAACATGACCAGGTTCAAGGCCATGAGCATGGATGAACAAGTGCAAAAGATAGAGAAGTCAACTCAAGAGGCCCTCGGATCTAGGGAAGAAATCAAAGTTTCAAAAACAACAAAGGCACAGAGAAGGGGATTTCTCTTGATAGAAGGGGCACAGAGGATCATTGATCAATTTCAAAATGATCATGATCTGATAGAGATGATGAGGGTCCCCTCTCATGACCCAATCAAAATCCGAGGGGAACCGAGTGGCCCAGAGCTAATACAGATTGAAGAAACCATCGGGTCAGATAACCCTCAAGCTTCAACACCACAGGTCGGATCATCAAGGGAAGTTTCGACTCAACCCAAGATAGTGAGGAAATCAGGGAGAACAAGTACACCAAATCCCTTGTTCGATCTAATAACCATCTACTATGATGAGGAGAGTTCATAGGTGTCCCTGGTCACTTCGAGGAAAACCACAGTGGAGAAAGAACCCGAGAAAGCATCCACCCCAGGTCTCGATGATTTAATTCAGAGCCACTTGCAAAACGAGCATGAGGTGGAAATTTCCTTAGATGTTGTGACACTCGACATACCGAGAATACCAATGGACAGCTTGAGGGATGAGCTAGGATCGCTTGAACAAGAAGGAGAAATCCCACAATAGGAAATCGGTGTTTCAACAGTCGATTACCAAGTAAGTACCAAACCTAACCCTGATTCCTCAGTTTTGACCAGTACTTTACCACCCGATGAGCAGCAACCAGAGGTCGAGCCATCGGGACATACAGAAGAGGTTCAGGAACCTAGTCTTGAACATATATACATTGTTGGGAGCCTGGGAAACACTCTTACTTGGGGAGAGCAACAAATCCTCTAACCTGTGGATGAGTTTTTTGATATACAAGGAATATCCTACGACCGAAAGAGGAAAGCCATCATAAAGAGAACCACCAAAAAAAGGAGGCTTACTTTGGGCAGTTCCATCCCCATTACCACAGAGGAGAAATTGATCAACATTGAGCATGCCAATACTTTTGAACTTATCGGCGTAGAGATGGCAATCACATATGCCACCCTAGATAGAGAAAGGAAGGATGAAGAGGACTTGGCCACTATGCTAAAGGATTAGAAGCATCTGCACCATTTGGCGAAATACTATCATGACTCCACACAGGCCACGGTATTTTGGAGAATCAAATTCCAAGATGCCTATAGCAAATTCACGAGTGAGAGAAACCTTTTCATTGCAGGGATAGCCTACTTCCAAGAAGACACCCTTATGGCGCTAGTTCTATAGTGGGAAAACCCCCCTATAGGCTACACTAGGGTTCTAAAATCCAGGCAGAGCTAACTATCAAAAGTCTCCTACTCTTAACCACTATCCCGACAACACCCCACATTCATATATAAAGTACAAAGTATAGGGATCTGGTAGTCCTACCTTGAACTCTGCGTCCGGTGTCGATCCCAATGCATTTGGTCGCTTCTCAACTGCAAATCTCCTCCCAAGGCTGACTTGCATTCACCAAAATAAAAACAAGAAACTGCGAACAAGCATTCTATATATGGATTAATGGGGTAGATGTCATAAAAAATGCAAATCAATCATACATATTAAACACATCATATGGCAGGATGAGAAAAGCACTTCTTATATTAATCTCATAATGTCACTTACAAAACGAGATCGGCGACTGCTCCTCAAACCCAGTCCTAGGCTCCTCTTCATCAAGCTCCAAATTCTTTCACGTATCCTTCTTCTCTCACACTTCTCTCTAGAGAATAGGCTTGGGTTTATGGATGAGGAAAAAGGGGAAAGAATGGGAAATTATGGCTCAAACTCACAATGTGGCTGCAAATTCTTGGGGCAAGGAGGGATTAGGAAATGGGCAGAGTTTCATTGCTTTCATGCCTCTCCTTAGAATGGGACCCCAACACCTTATATACGCCAAAAATATAGTTATTCGGTTGGGTGACGGGCTATGGGCGGTCAATTGGTTAGGAAACTACCCAAAAGCATGTATTCCCTTGCAACTTTTTATTTTTTGCAACTTTTGTGGGTATACGCAGGCTATAATGGTGCAGCTAACATATGTATGTGGGAAGTAGTGGTGAAGATAGCGTACATGCATGGGCAGTAGTGGTGCAGGGTGCGTACATATTTAAAAATTTGGTTTTTAAGAAGAGCTATTCAGTATTGTCTTGGAAAAAATAGTAAGTAAGATGGTTTTTTTCTAGGTATGCATGTTTGGTGCAAATTAGGGTTATAACAACCAGCGACATGTAAAGACATGGAAATATGGTATGAGATGGTCCACCAAGAGGTGGAAAGAATTTATTATATCAACGTGGTTCAAAAGGGCCAAGACACCGAAGAGCATGGCATTCAAGTGCTAAGGGATAGAAGCATCAATCGTATAAGGAATTCGGCTGAATATTGGGTGAAGATGGTCGAAGAACCTCAGTGAGAGATTCAAGAGAAATGGGATGATTTTGAAAGAAGTTGGACCAAGATCAATAGGGAGATGAGAGACATCGATCTCCCAGAATTTGGCTCACACAAGGACTTTGTCGACTTGCATGACATAGTCAAAAAACATGCAGAACAAGACTCATCATGGACTGTAGAGATAGAAAGGTGGCAAACATGGCACCAGGTCAATTATAATAGTTCATGGAGCACCCGATCAAGGCTCAGACAATATTACAACAGTTAAGTGTTAAAGTAATCAAGTATCGGGCACAGATAGTGGTGATAAAGGAGATTCTTCCGGCCTCAATGGACCAACACAAATTCCCATATGCCAACACATGCGAGGATCTCTTCATCAAATGGTTAGAGTATGAGAAGAGTCATCCACTTAAGTGAAACCATTTTATGACTCTTAGAAGACAAAGAGATGGAAGCGCCATGTGGCGGTGTTTTGTTTTACTTAGCTTGCACTTTTGATAGTTATTTTGAGTTAATAATTTGTTGAGAATAAGAGGATCAACCTTTTAAAAAAGGTCGATGGTTTTGGCAAAGACCCTCATTTTTTGGAATTGTAAAGAACTATTTCAGAACTACCTTAATTAAGAAGTCTTGTTTAGGACCAGAGACAAATTTATGTTTTACATCAAAGTCGTGTGTGATTGGATCATAATGAGGAATTACTTCCGACTTTATCTCATGAATGGATGTTGTAATGAGTAAGAGTTCCTGAATCTATTGATAAGTTAGTTGATTCAATATTTGTATAGTTCTTATCTCTAATGATGGAAATCAAATCGTTGTGTTAATGTGTGATTAGTGATTAGAGCTAAGGAAACTAATTTTCTTTCCATCATTTTATTGCTTGTATGTTTTCTTTCAATAATTATATCTCAGTGAATAATTGAAATACCAGCAAGTTGATGTATTAGTATTAGGCTTGTCTTAGGTTTGAAAATCTTTGTCTGCATGCTTGAGCACAAGGGTTATCCTGAGCTCGGCCTTATTTAGTAGTTAATTTTTCCCCCTTTTTCTTTACCCAGCTGGTTTATACCAACACATATCTTTTATCAAACCCACCTAATAAGAGAAAATACTAAAAGAGAACGTTCAAACTAAAGGAGGAGTTTTCACAAGAAGATATCTTGTAAATCAATACATAAATACCATCGTTTAATTGGTCGGATCGCAAGATCTAGAGAACTATTCCACTATCAAATGTTGCAGAATCTAATTGGGCCTCAGTGCCGGGTTTGGTTCCTACTGTTGATTTAAATGGATTTATCACCCCTCAACAGGGTCCAATTTATGAAACCATCCCTCAGGAGCAGATCGATAATGTGGTCAACTATTCCATGCCTAAAAAAGCTTGCAACATCTCACAGAACTCAAAAATGTTGCTCTGTTAGGTTTTTATGCCCTAAGGAGGAATTGGCCAAGAGTCCCGGAAATGGTTTGGGATGCGACTTGAAAAGTGGAATATAATGAAAACTGAAACTTGTATTGAGGAACTGTAATATCCGTTGGATTCCTGGCATAGGATTTTAGCTGGAGCACCCCTCAATCCTAGGTTCCATGCCTCGAAAGTTCTTTATTTCATCGATTTGGAGAACTAGGGTTTTGTTGAGTAAGAAGCAATGTAACATTTGGATTTAGGGGTCCAATTTATGAAACCATGCCTCGGGAGAGGATTGACAATTTGGACACCTATTCCATGCCTAAACAAGCTTGCAACATCTCATGAAACTCAAAAATGCTACTCTGTTAGGTTTTTATGCCCTTAGGAGGAATTAGCCAAGACTCTTTGAAATGGTTTGGGATGTGACTTGAAACTAGGCATATAAATAAAACCTAGACTCATATTGAGGAACCATCTTCTCCATTGGATTCTTGGCATAGGATTCCAGCTAGATCACCCCTCACTACCAAGTCCAATGCCTCGAAAGTTGGTTTTTTCATCGATTTTGAGAACTAGGGTGTTTCTCAATAAGAAGCAATGCAAAATTTGTATTTAGGGGTCCAATTTATGAAACCATGCCTCGGGAGAGTATGGAAAATGTAGTCACTTATTCCATGCCTAAACAAGCTTTCAACATCTCACGGAACTCAAAAATGTTTCTATGTTAGGTTTTTATGCCCTGAGGAGGAATTGGCCAAGAGTGCTTGAAATGGTTTGGAATGCAACTTGAAAATGGGCATAAAATGAAAACCGAGACTCGGATTGAGAAACCATTGACTCCGATGGATTATTGGGATAGGATTTCACCTAGAGCACCCCTCACTCTCGGGTTCCATGCCTGGGAAGTTGATTTACTCATTGATTTTGAGAACTAGTGTTTTGCTCAATTTGAAGCAATGCAGCATTTGGATTAAGTGGTAAAATTTATGAAAGTGTCCCTCAAGATTGGATGGATAATTTGGTCACCTATTCCATGGCTAAAAAATCTTGCAGCATCTCATGGAACTAAAAAATGTTTCTATGTTAGGTTTTTATGCCCCGAGGAAGAATTGGCCAAGAGTAGCCGAAATGGTTTGGGATGCGAATTACAACTGGGAATACAATTAAAACCAAGACTCGAATTGAGTAATTGTCATCTCCGTTGGATTCATAGCATAGGATTTCAGCTAGAGCACCCCTCACTCCCGGGTCCAATGCCTCAAAAAAAAAAATTTTCATCGATTTTGAGAACTAGGGTTTTTCTGAGTAAGAAGCAATGCAACATTTTGATATAAGGGTCCAATTTATGAAACCATTCCTTGGGATCAGATGGAAAATTTGGTCACCTAGTCCATGCCCAAACAATCTTGCAGGATCTCAGGGAACTCAAAAATGTTGCTCTGTTAGGTTTTTATGTCCTATGGAGAAATTGACCAATAGTCTATGAAATGGTTTGGGATGCAACTTGAAAATGGGCATAAAACAAAATACGAGACTCGGATTGACGAACCGTCGACTCTAATAGATTATTGGGATAGGATTTTTTCTAGATCACCCCTCACTCCTAGGTTCCATGCCTTGGAAGTTGATTTACTCATTGATTTTGAGAACTAGTGTTTTGCTCATTTTCAAGCAATGCAACATTTCGATTAAGGGGTCCAATTTTGAAACCCTCCCTCAGGAGAGGATGGATAATGTGGTCACCTATTCCATGCCTAAACAAGCTTGCAGCATCTCATGGAACTCAAAAATGTTGCTTCATTAGGTTTTTATACCATGAGGAGGAATTGGCCAAGAGTCCCCGAAATGGTTTGGGATGAAACTTGCAACTGGGAATATCATGAAAACCAAGACTCATATTGAGGAATCATCGTCTCCGTTGGATTCCTGGCATAGGATTTCAGCTATATCACCCCTCACGCTCGAGTCCAGTGTCTCATAAGTTTTTTTTTCATCGATTTTGAGAACTAGGGTTTTGCTCAGTAAGTAGCAAAGAAACATTTGGATTTAGGGGTACAATTTATGAAACCATTCCTCAGGAGTGGATGGACAATGTGGTAACCAAGTCCATGCCTAAACAATTTTTTATCATCTCACGAAACTCAAAAATGTTTCCCCGTTATGCTTTTATGTCGTGTGGAGGAATTGGCCAAGAGTCCCCGAAATGGTTTGGGATGCTACTTGCAACTTGGAATAAAATGAAAACCGAGACTCAGATTGAGGAATCGTTGACTTTGATAGATTATTGTGATATGATTTCAGCTATATCACCCCTCACTCCCTGGTGCCATGCCTCAGAGGTTGCTTTACTCATTGATTTTGAGAACTATTTTTTTGCTCAGTTTGAAGCAATGCAACATTTGGATTAAGGGGTCCAATTTATAAAACCATCCCTCGAAAGAGGATTGATAATTTTTTCACCTCTTCCATGCCTAAACAAGCTTGCAGCATCTCACGGAACTCAAAAATGTTTCTCCATTAGGTTTTTATGCCCTGAGGAGGAATTGGCCAAGAGTCCCCGAAATAGTTTGGGATGCGACTTGAAACTTGGAATATAATGAAAACCAAGACTCAGATTGAGGAACTGTCATCTCCGTTGGATTCCTAGCATAGGATTTCAGCTAGATCACCCCTCACTCCTGGGTCCAATGCCTTGGAAGTTGTTTTTTTCATCAATTTTGAGAACTAGGGTTTTGTTGAGTAAGGAGCAATGTAACATTTGGATTTAGAGGTTCAATTTATGAAACCATGCCTCAGGAGCGGATGGACAATGTGGTCACCTATTCCATGCCTAAACAATATTGCAACATTTCATGGAACTCAAAAATGTTACTTTCTTAGGTTTTTATGTCATGTGGAGGAATTGGCAAAGAGTCCATGAAATGGTTTGGGATGTGACTTGAAACTAGGCATAAAATGAAAATCAAGACTCGGATTGAGGAAGCTTCGTCTTTGTTGGATTCCTGGCATAGGATTTCAGCTAGAGAACCCCTCACTCCTGGGTCCAATTCCTCAGAAGTTGTTTTTTTCATCAATTTTGAGAACTAGGGTTTCGCTCAGTAAGAAGCAATGCAACATTTGTATTTAGGGGTCATGTATGTCGTTCATGTGCAGGTATTTTTATATGAATATATTTTGGACCCAAAATGTATATTGTTCATACATTATGATCCAAGATTAAGGCATGTATTTTTCAATGCATTAGTGTATATTGAGCAAAACAATGATGTCCAACAAAATGAGAGAGAGGGATTAGAGAACATCAAAGAAATTAACATCCATGATGATGTTGAAGATGGTTATGTTCAGGCACAACAAGACAACAATCCAGAGTTAGATGATTTTATGGAAGACAACAATATGGATGGTATAGAAAATGATGATCCAAATTATACATCTAGTAACAATATAGATGGTCTACAGTCAAATTTCAATGATGATGAAGATCATGCAAATCAAGAAAAGGATGATGATAATATTAAATACTTGAAAGAACATATGAACATTGAAAATGATAAAATGGATGACATTGTTGCAGACAATAATGTTAATGACCAAGACTTCTAAATTTTCAAAATTAATTGTAATTCATTTTTTAAAATTTTGATTCTTATGGCCCAAACTTGCATGAAATGCTTCAGTATTATTTCCGATGATACAAATTACCTTTTGCAATATCGTTAAAGTGTTCAATATTTTCTATGAATTGTTAGAAAAAAAAATTAGGATTACTTATATAAGAGTTAGCATGGTTAGTGGTAATTTATTGGCAATTGTTTAAAAATATACTTAAATATATTATATATATAAATCAATGTAAATCCAGACAATTAGGCTAATTAATGTATCCAAAGTTTATTCATTAATTTATATTTTAAAACAAATTGAATATTTCATTAAGCCTAAACATAATACCTTAACATTTATACCATCTAACCCCTAAACTCTTGAAACATGGATGATCTTGAATATTATGTGGGGACATCAGACATCCTTCAGTCTTGAAACCCTCCCATACCATCAAGCTACATGTGCCTAGTATAACCATGTCAAATTTCGATGCATACAGACACAGTTTGGAGAAATTTCAACATTGGCCTCATTCACTAGTAACCATGTAGGGTCGATTGATGTCATTAAGGCCTTCACCCGATTAAATCCCTAACCCATTAAAAATTAAACCACTTGCATGTTGGACCCTATAAAATTATTTTGGGTTGTCTCAACTTAATAGTATCATGTTTTATTAATCATCTTGAATAATATCACAAGAAATAGACAAATACATGGAAATTGACATCATAATTAGGTTTCGTTGTAAAAATGGGTATGTCGGGTTTGATATTTGTTGGCATGGATAGAGAAATTGGGTCATGATGAATATTATGATGATGATGATGATGGAAATGGAAACCATGATGATGGAAATGATGAACATAATCATGTCCCTAATTCTTAAAAACCTCCCACACCGCCAAGGCATGCGCCTAGTGTAAACATGTAAAATTACAACACATACAGTCACATTTTGAAGAAAATTCAACATTGGCCCCATTCGCTGCTCATTGTGTAGGGTTGGTGCATGACATTTGTGGTGGGTGAATTGGAAGTTCCATGACATTTCAAGAAGGTTCCAGCAAATATTCTACAGATGGCAACGACAAATGATGACAATGAGACGTCCATTATGAACGTTGATGTAAACATGGAAGATCTCAAAGATTATGTGGGGACATTAGATATCCTTGAGTCTTGAAACCATCCCATATTATCAAGGAATGTGTCTAGTCTAACCATGTCAAATTTTGGCGCATACAGGCACAGTTTGAAGAAATTTCAATGTTGGTCCCATTCATTGGTCACTGTGCGAGGTCAATGCAAGATGACATTTGTGATGGGTTTATTGGAAGTGCCATGACATTTCAAGAGAGTTCTGACAAAGATTTTATAGATGGAAATGAAGAATGAGAACAATGAGACATCCATTATACTAAATGTCGATGCAAACATGGATGATCTCAAATATTATGCAGGGATATCAAACATCCTTAAGTCTCGAAACCCTCCCATACCATCAAAGAAACTATCTAGTCTAACCATGTCAAATTTCGACGCATACAAGCACAGATTGAAAACATTTCAACTTTGGCCCCATTCACTTCTCACTGTGCGGAGTCGGTGGAAGAAATTTGTGATGGGTGTATTTGAAGTTCCATGTCAAATTTCAAGATAGGTCCGACAACGATTCTATTGAAGGAAATGGTGAATATTGACAAGATACGTGCAT
>JASDQU010504265.1:63600-75896 GCA_032191745.1 Picea mariana | reverse complement strand
TTGATTGTTTAAATACAAAGTCCATTGTTGATCAATAATGATGATAATTAAAATAAAAAATTAATTACTAATTGTTTAAAAAGGTAATACTCATTCACCCCCCTTCTCAGTATTTCCAACACTTTTATCTATGTAAACCATTCCTATCTCCTCTTCTCAATGACTGATGCACTCATCTTTTTCCTCTCTTGCTTGTGATGCCACTATTTGTTTGGGACCTGGAAATGTCTCTGATGCGTTATTTTTCTCTCTTCATTTTTTAATCCTTATATTTACCAAGTTGATGTTCTTCTCATCCACTTCCTTCATTGTCACATCCATCCTATTTTCTCATTCAATCCTAGTCAATTTTCATGATATGTGGATTATTCTACTTGTTACGAGTCCAAGTTGCTTAAGGATTGTCGTATAACTCCCCACCTTTTGATTTTTGTTTAATTGACTTTTCCCTAATCAATTATTTTATTCATATTTTGTTTCCATTTTGTATGGATGGTACCACTTCAGCCGAACACCATTGACTACCGTGTTGAGGACCTTCCCTTAGAGAGTTCTAAGTTGTACTTCTCTATTTGACCTTGCATATTTGACTAGTTCTTGGTTTTCCTTTTATTCTGCTATCATATACAATAACCAAGTCTCTAATTTCTATTTCTTTCTTCTTTATATTCCTATCATGCCAAGATTTTTGTTGTTGTTTATGAACCCCTTGATTGTGGAGTGCAATCATGTGTTCTTACTTGATCTTATTTAACTGATGCAATTGATTTTCCTTGGATTTGGTTGAGTCATATTGTAGTATTGAAGCTACTCTTTCTGCATTAGCTCTCAAGTGTAGAGGGACTACAAGTTCTTGTCCATATATCTATTGAATAAATTATTGTCATTAATTTCAAAGGTAAGTAAGTATTCAAATATAAAGTTGAATTTAATAGCTACAAAAGTGGAAAAGTTAAGTGGAAGTAGAGTTTATGTAAAACTGCAGTAAACATGAAAGTGGATTAAAAAAAAAGGTAAAAGTGAAAGTGCACATGGTATTTGCACATGGATTTAAAACTCATGGCATGTTAAAAAGTGAGTTTAAAATTAAAAAGGGGGAAAATTAATTGTTATTTAATAAAATTCATGTCTTTTCAAATGAACATGACCTTTCATGTAAGGCTTATGGTAAAGTATAAATGGAGAAGAGGTTTATGAGAAACAATGAGTGCAGGGGTGAAAATTTAATATTCCTACGCATATCATTGGAGGAGTGACGATTAAATATCATTTAAGAAGAAAATATCAACTATTAGAAAATATCATATCTAGTTTTCTAGAAAATAGATCTCGCATTCTCGCAAGAAAAACTTTTAAAGGAAAATCTAAGGAAAAAGTAGAAGAATAAGAAAGAAGATTTGGTGAAGGTAGAGTGAAATTAGAGATAGCGAGCGCATAGCTAATTTAGTAAAGATAGAAACAACAAAGGGGATCAATGTCTCATGTAGGTTGGTGTTGTTACAAGAAAAATCTCTCTATGGCCATAGGAAAACAACAATAGATGGAACGACACCTACAAATCAACTCTAATCTCAAGTATGCTATATAAATGAAATTCTAACAAGACAAGGATAGAATTCTACCTTGTATGGGTGTTTGAAGAAGACCACTATTTAGCATGCAACCCAAATCTTTATACCTGCAACTTGTTCTCAACAACCAAGATACAAAAACATGTGGTGATGATATATAATGTCAGCATATAAATTAGCATAATCCATTAACATACATGATAAATATTCCCATGGAATGTAATTCAAATATTTGCAAGATATCAATTGGATGAGAAAATAGTATTTCTATTAACGTAATCAATAGAAGTACATAGGTGAAAAATGATGTACTCCCCCTCTCTTCTATGGGTTGCGTGACCTCCCAGTCTAGGATCATTTCAGCATTTGATTCTGATCGATTCTTCAGGCCTCTTCTTGGCCCCAAAACCTTGTCCACATGCCTGTATTTCTTTACCCTCACTTCAAACAATGCATGAGGACCTATGAAAACCCATAGAGTCTCCTAAGGGAACCTATTCCAAGATTATGGGCATGTCTGATGATACTTGAAGAATTTCAAGACTTCTAATTCCATCTGATGCAGGTCTGTGGTGACCCAAACCGTTCGGGTGCTTTCTTTGGCTTCACATGCCTCCAATTATGATTCTCAGGCTTTAGCCTCTTTTCCTCTTACTAAAACTGCACGTGACCACAGGCTATGACTATGCCCCTACTCAAAGGGCGCTTCAGAGCTTCAGGCTTTAGGTGTTTTCTTTTCACCACTCAACAATTCTTTCGAACTCCAAACTAGCGAAGTTCTAAAATGATGTTCGAGGGATCGACGATCCCTTATCCCTTTCCAAATCAATGACCCACAGAAACTTTGGGCTCCAACACTTCAGTAAATTCCACACCTCTTCTCAAGTCATCCGGAGTGCCAAGTCTCTAGACTGTGCGATCTTACGCCATGTTTCTACAGAAAATCAATGGTTCTTGTTTACTTCAGGACTCCGCGCTTCGGAAAATTCCAAAATCTTTAGACATGCAAACCTCTGGAGTGAAATTCTTCCAGAGTGTCATATTTCTTGACACACGTTCTCTACTATACATGGCTCAGATCTATTTCGACTTCAACCAATCTTTGTCCTAACTCTCCTCACTATGATCCTCCAAAGTGTCAAACCTTCAATGTCTTTGATTTGGCAACATGCGTCCTATTCCAACTGACGGTCACGATGAACTTCGCGCTTCGTCCGTCGGGAGCTCTCGACCCATGCAACACCACTTTTCCCCGAATTTTCTATCCTCTGAAACGAAGGTTCGACTGACGCCTATCCTCTACTGATGGATGACTTAGATGAACTCCAGCGCTCCAGCCTTTAGGAGTTCTTTCTCCAACTAACCTCGATTTCCTCCAAAGTGTACGACCTCTGAAGTGAGGGATGCTCTTACACCTGTCACCCTGATCCAACAGTTCAGATGAACTCTAGGATTTGGCCTTCGAGAGTTCTTTCTCCACCCAACTTGCTTTTCTCCCAAAGTGACTTTTCTCCAAAGTGGCAAATCTTCTGCCATGCGTCCTTTTCCAACGGATGACTAGGATGACTTCAGGACTTCAAACTTTGAGAATCCTCGCACACTTCACCCTCCAATTTCTCTGAAGTGCTCCTTCTCCAGAGTGAAATATCTGATGAGACATGTCCCTTTGGCTTGGATGGCTTTGATCTACTTCGACTCTCAGCTCTTCAAAATTTAACCCAACTCTTCTCTCTAGTTTTACTGGAGTATTATACCTTTGGACCTCTGATATGTTGACACATGTTCTCCTACGCCAATGGTCATGATATTCTCCACTCTTCGGGAGTTTGGGAGTTCTGCGAACTCCACACTCTGAATATTACAGAGTGATGTTGCTCTGAATTCCACAACCTGATGACACACACCCTTGGAAGCGGACGACTCATATCTCCTCTAGATCCCTGGGACTTCGAGAGTTCTTCTGCCTCCTGCACCCCATTTCTTTCGGAGTGCTTCCTTCTAGACTCCACGATCTAATGCTACATGTCTCCTGACGATCGATGACCATGATCTGTTTCGCTACTTTGGGCTTCAAAATTTTTACACACTCCTCAACTGAAATATATCGATGTGCAATTCCTCTGGAGTCTTATATCTCACTTCACGTGTCCCTTCCCAACACCAACATATAGGATGGGCTCTGGCCCTCAGAGCTTCGGTGATTTCTCACTCTTCTTGTCTAAGAACTCTCGAAGCACTTCCACTCTAGAGTCTCAGATCTCTCTCCACCTGTCCTCCTAGATGATGGATGGTTACGATCCACTTCACAACTTCAGGACTTTAGCGAGTCTACTCTTCTATGTATTTAAAGAGAATTAAAAATCATGCACTTACCTGGATCCAATGAATGTTGGTCCTCCACGCTTAGATCTAGTGGCTGGGATCTTCTCTCCTGCTCGATGTGCTCCTCCTATATGGATGTAGGTATAATAGTCCAAATCTCTTCTTGCAGTAGATCCAATGATTGTTGTAGCTCCTCCCTCATGATCTTCTACTTCTCTTGAATCGAGAAAAAATTGCAAGTATCCAAATGTTGCGGCCTTCAAACCTTCTCCTGCGAACTCATCTACTTTGGGTCTCGAATTCACTTCTCCTCCTGATTTTTGGGACTTAAAGCAAGTCCATCTCTGATGCACACCTTGAGCTCTCTTCATGTGAACCCACATTGTCTTCATAGTTTGAACTTGTAAAGGTCCTTGGCCTCCACTCGTTGTGCATGGTCACTGTGCACACTTGCACTATCTTTCCCGAGCCTTGTAGTTGCTCAGATTTATAAGGGGATTGGCCCTTCTTCTCCCTTAAAGGGATTCCTGTACCCTTCTGGAAAATCTACGCTCTTCTTTTGATCTTTCAAACTTGAAACAAGTTCACTCCTATGCATAGTCCTTGCACTTATCTAAATCTTCAGAATTTCTCAACACTTGTCTAAGTGTTGGCCTAGTGCACTCCTTGCACAAGTATTCTCCAAAATCTTGATATCTTGAGGTTTAATAACTCACTCCTTGCATTATCTCAATGCACACTTTCAGATCTCTCCTACAGAGTGTTTGACAACTCTGGTTCTCCTCGATTTCCTCCAACACTTCATAACATGTTGGTTCTGTGCACTCTTTGCACCTGCTCAAATCACTCCTTGCTAATCTTATAGAGTGTTCAAAAACTTTGTAGTGTCTTCTCCTTAACACTATTCTCTTTGAAATTTAAGCAGATTTATCTTGTTCACACTTGCACCTGCTCAATGCCTACCTGGAAGAGCTCTACAGAGTGTTCAACAACTCTTTATTTTGTTCCTTCTTTGCACAGTTTCTCCTCCAAGGTGTTCAGTAACCTTGAGGCTCCTCTCTGAGTTTGTAATTATCTTGGAGTGCTCACCTGGCACTTTCTCCATTGAACTCGAAGTAGAATTCATATGAACACTCCTTACGTTTTCAATACTCTGTCATGCACTCCTTTCAATTAGTCTGAAGAACCTAGAACAACCCAACAAACTCATAGAAGAATAGTGAAGTCTATCTTATCCCTGTATATGAAACCTATCTCATACATCTACAACATGTATTCACAAACACATAGATGACATTCATAAGCATACACAAAACAAACACAGAATCTTATGCATGAAAATCTTATCTTCTTTTTATTAATATGAATGTCATTTACGATATGTGTGAGCTCGTACTGCCACAAAGTCTCGACTCTCTCCTCTCCTCTCTTTGTCTTACAATAATTTTCTTTCAACTTTTCAGAAGCCTTTGTTGGGCATATGCTACAATGATTTATACAAGAGGGGCTCATAGAGATTTCCCTCCAACTACACTTAGTGGTGTTTAATCACCATTACAAAACTTATCTACTGAGACTTAGTACATTAAATGAAAATCTAGTCTGAATCATATCTAGATTATCCTACAACTAGTCATTAAAGGCGACTTCAACTATAGCCTATAAAAAGGCATCAACTCAGCTCTATCACCCTTTCAAAATTTAATTGTATTTAAATTTACATTTAAAATTTAAAAATGGGAGGATTGTTCTTCTCCCTTCCTTGAATTTGCTTTGATGTACTGAAAATATGGCATGTTTCTGAGGTGGAGCGATGCTTTTGCATCAACAAACTTCTGTAACTGCACAAATTGGAACCGAGAAACTAAGTCCCTCCAACTAGGCCTCCACCACTTCAATCCTCTGTAAAGGCAAGCTAACATGGAGGAGTCAAGGAGGTTCTCCATCACAATATAGGAAGATATTGGGGGATGAACACAATAAGTTCAGACTTTCAAGGAAAAAGGGATGCAAACTCAATATGAAGTGAAATTTCTCCAGAGTTACTTTGCTCTCAAAGTTGAATTGTCGATTGTCCAAGGCTTGGATATGGATAAATTTATATCCTTGAAATGGAAATAAAGGGTTGATTTGGAGAATTTATAGTATATGGAAGGTCAAGGATAATGGATCTCATGACATGGCATGGAAACCCAACATATTTTTGAATTTTTTATCAACAAACCCAATGTATGTGGGATGTAGTGGATAAACCTGTGTATTCCTATTAACGTAATAAACAAAAGTACATAGGTGACAAATGATGTGGGCCTCCTCTCTTCTAGGGGCTGCACAACCTCTCGGTCTAAGATCGTTCCAATATTTGAGTTAAATCGAGTCTTTAGGCCTCTTCTTGGCCCCGAAACCTTCTCCATAGGCCTCTATTTCTTTCCCCTCGCTTGAAACAGTGCGCGAGGGCCTCTGAGCACCCACAAAGTCTCCTAAGGGACCCTATACCAATCCTATGGGCCAATTTGATGATACCTGAGGAATTTTAGGACTTCTAATTCCACCTGGTGTAGGTTTGTGCTGACCCGAACCATTCAAGCACTTTCTCTAGCTTCCCATGCCTCCAATTCGGATTCTCATGCTTTAGCCTTTTTTCCTCTAGTGGCAACTTCACGTGACCTTGGGCTATGAACAAGCACCTACTCAAAGGGAACTTCAGGATTCAGGTGTTTTCTCTTCACCACTCACCAATTATTCTGAACTTCAAACTGACTGAGTTCTGAAATGATGTGGAAGGGATCGACGATCACTTCTCCCTTTCCATATCAATGGCCCATAGAAAATTTAGGCTCCAACACTTCATAAAATTCCACATCACTTCTCCTTAAGTCATCTAGAGTGCCAAGTCTCCAGACTACATGATCTTACGCTATGTGTCTCTAGAACATCAACGGTTTTGGTTTACTTCGAGACTTTGTGCTTCAAAAAATTCCAGACTCTTCACACATGAAAACCTCCAAAGTGAAATTATTCCAGAGTGTCAGACCTCCTGACACGCGTACTCTACTATCGAAGGCACAAATCTATTTCGAGTTCAACAAATCTTCTTCCTAACTCTCCTTGCTGTGAATCCTATGAAGTGTCAAACCTCCAAAGTCTTTGATTTGGTGACACACATATTGCTCCGACTAACTGTCATGATGAACTCTGCACTTTGGCCTTCGAGTGTTCTTGACCCATGCAACACCACTTTTCCCCGAAGTGTCTATCCTCCAAAATGAACGATCAACTGACACCTGTCCTCTGTTGATGGATGACTTAGATGAAATCCGATGCTCTGAACTTCGAGAGTTATTTCTCCAACTAACTCTTCTTTCCTCCAGAGTGTACGACCTCTAAAGTGAGGGATCCTCTGACACCTATCACCCTAATCCAATGGTTCATATGAACTCCAACATTTCTCCTTCAATATTTCTTTTTGCACCCATATTGATTTTCTCCCAGAGTGACTTTTCTTTGAAGTGACACATCTTTCTCCACAGTTCCTTTTCCAATGGAAGACTGGGATGACTTCGGGGCTCCGACCTTTGGGAATCCTCATGCACTTCACCCTCCAATTTCTCTGCAGTGATCCTACTCTGGAGTATAGGATATGACAACACATGTTCCTTTGGCTTGGATGACTCATATCTTCTTTGACTCTTGGCCCTTCAAAAGTTTTCCCAACTTTTCTCTCTAGTTTCCTTAGAGTGTTATACCTCCATGCCTTTGGATCTGCTAACAGGTGTTCTCCTGTGCCAACAGTTAGGACCTATTCTTCTCTTTGGGAGTTTGAGAGTTTTGAAAAATCCACACTCTGAATCTTATAGAGTGATGCTACTCTGAATTCCACAACCTGATAACACACGTCCTTGGAAATAGATGTTTCAAATCTCCTCCAGCTCTTTGTGGCTTCGAGATTTCTTCCACCTCCTACAGCCCCTTTCTTCCAGAGTGCTTCCTTTCGGACTTGATGATCTGATTCTATGTGTCTCCTAGCGATCGATGACCAATATATTCTTCACTACTTTGGTCTTCAAGAGTTTTACACACTCCTCAAATGAAATCTCTTAGAGTGCAATTCCTCTGGAGTCTTAGATATCACTCTGTGTGTCCCTTCCTAGCACCAATGACTAGGATGGGCTCCGAGCTTCCGAGCTTCGACGATTTCACACTCTACTTGACTAAGAAATCCTGGAGCACTTCCTCTTCAAAGTCTCATATCTGTCACGACTGGTCCTCCTGGATGATGGATGATTCTGATCCGCTTCAGGACTTTGGGACTTCCACGAGTCCGCTTTCTTGTGTACTTAAAGATAATTAAAACTTGTGCACTTACTTGGATCCAACGATTGTTGGTCCTCCATTCTCAAATATAATGTCTAGGATATTATTTCCTCCTCTACACACTCCTCCTGTTTGGACATAGTTATAACAATCCACATCTCTTCTTGCAACTGATCCAATGACTGTTGTAGCTCCTCCCTCTTGAGCTTCTGCTTCTCCGGAATCAAGAAATTTGCAAGTATCCAAAGGCTATGATTTTTGAACCTTCTCCTATGAAGCCAAATACTTTGGGTCTCATCTTCACTTCTCCTCCTAAGCTTTGGGACTTGAAGCAAGTTCATCTCCGATGCACACCTTGTGCTCTCTTTGTTTGAACCCGCATTGTATTCATAGTTTGAGCCTGTAAAGGTTCTTGGCCTTCGTTCACTGTGCAGGGTCATTATGCACACTTTCACTATCTTTCTCGAGTCTTGAAGTTGCTCGGATTTCTAAGGGGCTTGGCCCTTATTCTCCCTCAAATGGATTCCTATACCCTTCTAGAAACTTTGCGCTCTTCTTCTAATCTTTTGAACTTGAAACAAGTTCGATCCTACACACTCTCCTTGCGCTTGTCTGAATCTTCATAATTTCTCAACACTTGTCTAAGCATTGGCTTAGTTTAGTCCTTGCACAAGTTTTCTACTGAATCCTTATCTCTTTAGGTTCAATAAATCACTCCTTTGATTCTCTCAATCCACACTTGCAGAGTTCTCCTACAAAGTCTTCGACAACTCTGGTTCTCCTCGATTTCCTCCAACACTTCAGAACGTGTTGGTTATATGCACTTTTTGCACCTCCTCAAATCACTCCTTGTTGAACTTACAGAGTTTTCAATAACTCTGTAATGTCTTGTCCTTGACATTTTTCTCTCTGAACACGAAGAATATTTCTCTTGTGCACACTTGTACCTGTTCAATGCCCACCTAGAAGAGCCCTACAAAGTGTTCAACAACTCTGTCTTATGTGCCTTATCTACAGATTTTCTCCCCCAAGGTGTTCAATAACCTTGAGGATCCTCTTTGAGTCTGTAATTATCCTGGTGTGATCACCTGGCACGTTCTCCTTTGAACTGGAAGTAGAATTCAGATGCACACTCCTTGTGCTGGCTCACATAGTTTTCAATACTCTTTCGTGCACTCTTTTCACTTAGCCTAAAAAACCTAGAACAACCCAGCAAACTCACAGAAGAATAGTGAAGTATATCTTATCCCTGCAGATGAAACCTATCTCATACATCTACAACATGTATTCACAAACACATAGATGGCATTTATAAACATACACAAAACACACGCAAAATCTTATGGAAGAAAAACTTATCTTGTTTTTATTAATATGAATGTCAATTGTGATATGTGTGAAATCGTACTGCCACAGAGTCTCGACTCTCTCCTCTCCTCTCTTTGTCTTACAATAATTTTCTATCAACTTTTCAGAAGCCTCTGTTGGGGATACTCTAGAATGATTTATGCAAGAGGGGATAATCGATATTTCCCTCCAAATACACTTAGTGGTGTCTAATCACCATTACACTGCCTATCTACTGAGGCATTTTACATTAAATGAAAATCTAGTCCGAATCAGATCTAGATTGGCCTACAGCTAGTCATTAAAGGTGAATTCAACTACAGCCTATACAAAGGCATCAACTCGGATCTATCACCCTTTCAACATTTAATTGTATTTAAATTTACATTTAAAATTTAAAAATGGGAGGGTTGTGTCTCTCCCTTCCTTGAATGTGCTTTGATGTGCTAAATATTCAGTGCATTGTTGAGGTGGAGTGATGCTCCTACATCAACCAACTTTTGTAACTTCACAAATCGGATCCGAGAAACTAAGTCCCTTCAACTGGGCCTCCACCACTTCAATCCTTCGTAAAGGAAAGCTCACATGTAGGAGTCAATGAGGTTCTCCATCACAAGATAGGAAGATATTGGGGGATGAACATAAGAAGTTTAGACTTTCAAGGACAAAGGGATGCAAACTCAATATGAAGTGAAATTTCTCCAGAGTGTCTTTGCTCTCAAAGTTGAATTGTCGATTGTCCAAGGCTTGGATATGGATCAATTTATATCCTTCAAATGGAAATAAAGGGTTGATTTGGAGTTTTTATAGTATATGGAAGGTCAAGGATCATGGATCCCGTGACATGGTATGGAAACCCAACATATTTTTTAATTTGTTATCACCAAACTCGATGTACGTTGGATGTAGTGGAGAAACCTGTGTATACACTAGTTGTCTAACTGGTAGGGCACGTATATGTACAAAAATGTGTATTTTTGTCTCTAGAGTGAAAGAAAGGATAACTTCAAGTCTGCATAGGGAAATGGAAGGCCTACAAAGCAAGATGCACTAGTAGAATTTGGTAAATAAATGACTACGTGACTAAACATTTTAGTCACGACATGAAAAATTGACTAAATTCTACTATTTTTTTGCAACACAGTTACAAATGAGTAAATAGATGACTAATTTGATTGTCAGGAAAAACAACACATCTAAATAATTAGTCACACAAATAACAATGACTAAATAAATGACTCATTTGATTGTCGAGTAAACACAACTAAATAAATACTAGTCACACAATATAATTTGCAAAATTTATATACACTATAACTATGTGGATGATTTAAAATATATTAATTATCAATGGTCATGAAAAATATATCATATTTTGTAATATTATAATATTATAATATTGTTTTTATAATAATTCCTGCTATCATTTCACTCATTTCATGACATATATGACAAATGTTGACAAATAATGTATTCAAACTACTATTTGAAGCAGTGGGAGAATAGGGTTATACTGATCGCATTCATAATTTGACGAGGGTGCAGAGAATTGATGAGGGAACAGAAGGTGGAAGAATACAATGCTCTTCATAATTTGATGAGGGCATAAAGAAGGTGGGAGAATATGGTGCACTTTAGGTAATTATATAGCTAGTCCATGGGCTCAAAGGGCATGGGTGCAATGGTAAATATTTGATAGGGTAGAGGGAGGTGTGTTTGGGATTTCATGTAATATACAAATAGTCCATGGGAGCATAGGGATTGATTGTAGTGGTAAGTATTCGATGGGGAAGAGGGAGGTGTATTTAGGGTTTCCAGCCTGATCAATATTGCACAGAGGGAGTGGGTCCAACGTTAAATATTTGACGGGGCAGAGGGAGGTGTAATTGGGGTTTCTAGCCTGACCAATATTGGAACTCGTGAGAAGTATTTGGTTTGGTGAGGTCTGAATTTGAACCATAACCGACCATAGGGGTTTTAGTTAATTGGACCATTAGAGCTCAGACCCAACCATAAGAGAGGGGTTTTAGTTAATTAGAGCATTGGAGGTTGTATAGGTATATAAGTAGCATCCATGACAGATAAAAATTTCATGGAGAGGACATGGAGACTTCTCAAAAGGTGAAGTAAGAATTCAAGTTTGCTTGGGCCTTCTAAAACGAAGTCACATGTAAATAGATTTATGTTTGAAAACCCAGATGTCTATTTGTATTTTCTATTTTTGTATTGGGATCCATTCCTTTCTGGATATTTAAATTTTCAAAACCTATATATTTATGTGGATGATGAATTTTCTTTGACACATCCGGTGTTAATATATTTTCCACAACTGTCAATTGAAAACTACCATCACTCTACACCTCATTAGAAATTGACCAGCTTGTTTTCGTGGGGTGGGTGATTTGGTGCTTGTGAGGGTAATTTCAGTGGTTCTGATTTCCAGTTCTTAGGTGAGGCGAGGTGTTGTTTTTTGAGAGGTGAGGGGATAAAGGCTAAAGGAAAATTGGTTAAGTTGAAAGTATAAAGGTGAAATGATTCTATTGAAAGGTGAATGCAAGGATTTTGGCTAATGGTGAAAGGCTCTCTCAAGCCCCTACCCTTGAGAGAGCCTTTCACCATTATGTATGCCTTTGGAGGCCTCACCCTTAGTAGGCAACGTGAGCACTAGAAATTCTTGACATCCTGCCTTTTGTTCAATGTCGAGACTCTTAAATTTATAACATATTTATTGTACTTGCACCT
>JASDQU010504265.1:41331-53300 GCA_032191745.1 Picea mariana | reverse complement strand
ACTTTGTATATTTTAAACTTCTCAAAGCCTTCCGATTTTTCTTTTAGAAAGTATACCCAGGTCATTCTTTTGTAATCATCAATGATCAACATAAAATAATGTTCGCCATAAACACTTTTAGTTCTGGGAGGTCCACATAGATCTGTGTGAATAATTTCTAATGGTTTTGTTATGGAATGCTCTTTTGTTTTGAAGCTAACTTTTGTCTTCTTCCCTATTTGACAATGTTTACAAATAGGATTTGAAGGATTTATAATCTTTGGCAGATCCCTTATTGCCTCCTTCTTATTGGATTTGATTAAGTTTTCAAAGATTATATGTCCCAACCTTCTATGTCATAGCCAACTTTGATCTTCTTGACCTAAACAACATTTTTCTTCTCCTTCCATGTCAAGGATGTACACATTGTTAGATGTTCTTGGTGCAACTACGGCTAGCTTCCCTGTATCTTTTCCTCTTATCTCACATTTATAAGAATAAAAGGTAAGTATGTGACCTTGATCACATGTTTGACTTACACTAAGGAGATTAGGCTTAATATTTTATGTTGATTTAGGATTAAGTTCCTTTTCCAAGTATCTTGGCTAGCATATTATCTCTAAAGGTGACTTTTCCTTTTTATTTCTTCGTTAACTTGAGAAATTTGCTTTGATATCTAGTCATCTGTTTAGAACATACATTGAACTGTCTATATACCACTGACATCCTTTATTTTTGGCATACATGGCTACTTTACACTTGTTTTTATCTACTTGCTTTTTCTTACCTACTTTTTATTGTTGGGAATATTTATCTCTTTGACATACTTTGAAAATCTACATTCACTTGCTTCATGTCCATAGTTATTAAATTTGAGGCATTCCATATTGTAATCTTGTAATGGAGAGAACAAATTATAATTTCTTTTATCTGTATTGAACTTCTAACTTCTTTGGAAATTTTTTGTATTGTGCCTTCTATAAGATTTACAATGTATTGCTTTGTGTCCAAAATTATTGTAGGAATAGAAATATCCAAGGAAGTTATACCGATATCTATTAGAAGGATTTCTTCTAGTGATTGTGTTATTCTTGTCATATTATTCTTTAGTAGGGGATGTTGATTTCTGTTTATTTGGGATGGTGTCCAATGGAATCATCCTTGCCTTATTAGCTTCTCTTCTTAAGGGGATTTTAAGATCATATGCATAACTGATTGGTATTTTGACAGATACTTGTGATATAGAAGTTGAGTCTTGGGTGTATCCCAAAATAGTCTTGTTATTTGGTGACCTCTGAATACTAAAAATTTTATACAAGATCTTTGAACTATTTTCAAATTTTAATCCCTTATTTTCTATCTCAAGTTCACCTTTTAGCAGCTCAATATCAACTTATAGCTTCTCACATACGTGTTCTCTATCATTGAGTTTCTTTAAAATGACTTCTTCAATTCCTTTATCTTCCAAGAGTTGTGGGACTTAAAATCATTGATGATCTGATCTAATTCTTTGATGGTTCTTGATGCACCTATTTCTGTTGATTTATGTGATTCTTCAAATTATTGAAGTTGGGCCCTAAGTAGCTTGTTCTTATTTTTATACTTTCTTAGTTCCTCTAGAGCACTAATCCATTCATCTTCTAGATCTATTTCACATTCACTTTCAAAGTTTTCTTCATTATCTATATTATTATTTTGAGTGTTCCTTCCCATAAATAGAAGATTTGAATATTCGTCTTCACTTATGTCTAAAGAGCCGATGTCTTATTTGGATTATAAGTTTTTCTTTTTCTTATAAAATTTCTTTTTGTATTGGTTTTTCTAGTTGTGGGATTCTCCATCATCATTATCCTCCTGCTTGGGATAGGGACATTTTTTAGCAAAGTGTCCTATTCTACAACAGTTAAAACATTTGAAGGGTAACTTTCCTTTATATTTTCCAAATCCTTTCTGGAGTTCCTTTATAAAGTTGGCCTCTTCTACATCTAATATGTCTTACTGATCTTCATTAGAAATATGTTCTTGTTTCTTCTTTGCTTTAGATTCCTTAAAGGTTGTTTCTTATTTTCATGGTTTTTCGTTCCCTGTTCTCATCTCATATGCTGTAAGAATTCCATGGAGTTGATCTACTATCAGGGATGATTTTAAAGATGGAAATTTATTTTAAAATGTAGAAACCTTGGCAAATCTTACTAATCCTTCATATGCCAACTATAAATGTTTGGCGATATTTTTGTAAAAATATTCAAATTTCCAAGGATTTTATATAGTTTTTATAAAATTTTGGTGATTTTTAAGGTAAAATAATGTTATGCTATAGAATTTGGGCGAATCATTTTTAAAATAGCGAATCTCTTTTTTGGAAAAACCATGGAAAATTAGCCCATGAGCGGAATTTAGCCCCTAAAATCATCCCTGTCTACTATGAGTTTGTCAAGTTCTAGTCTATCTTCAATTGTGTAAAGTTTTTCATTATAACTCATAGGCAATGACCTTAATATCTTTTTCACAAAAGGTTTTTCTGAAATATCTTCTCCTACTGCTTTGATTGAGTTAACTACCTCATCTAACCTATGAAGGTATTCAACAATGTTCTCTTCTTCTTTCATCTTCAAATTTTCAAACTGAGATTTGTAGATTTCTAGTTTGGATTCCTTGAATTTGTTATCTCCTTCATATATAACCTGCAGTTTGTTCCATATCTCTTTAGCTGACTTACAATGAATTAGCTTCACAAATATAGGATTTGTTAATCCTCCTAGAATGGCATTGACTTCTCTTCAGTTGTCATTGCAAATATTCTTTCCTGCAATATCTACAGGTGGAATAGTTGGTGCAGTGTAACCATCTACTACATATTTCAAAACATCAAAATCAAGATCCAACATGTATCTTTTGATTTTATTTTCCAAAAAGCATAGCCAACTCCATTGAAAAATGGTTCTTTGTTGGAAGACATTACCTCTTGCTGATCCATTTATTTCATGATCTACCTTCCAATTATTAGAATGTGTTGAAGCTACTTTCTATGATACCAATNTTTTGAAAAATTGGTAATTAATTTGTTATTCTAATTATCATAAATATTAATCAACAATGAAATTTGTATTTAAAAAATCAATTATATAAGTATACTTCAACAAGAATTACAAAGTTTATAAAGAATAATCTTGTTCTTGTGAAGGACATAAATCCTCTTTAGAGCACCAAGTCTTGGAGACAAAAATCCCCTTCTTTAGGGCACCAACTCTAGGAAGCACCAACTCCTTTGTCTTTAGGGCACCAACCCTAGGAAGCACCAACTCCATTGTATTTAGAGAACCAACCCTAGGAAGCACCAACTCCCTTGTTTCCACACTTTACCTAGTAAAGGATATGAATCATTCCTTGCTCCTCCCTTCCACCCTCACTGCATAAGTATATTCATCTTTCCTTCTTGGACTCTGCTTTTGCTTTTTATCTTTTGATCTAGACTACATAGACCCTTTCTTATCACCATTCCTTTTTGTTTATATAGTCTTCCAAATGGTCTGAGATTTGAAGCATTGTGTCCCTTTATTTGAACTTTGAACCATTGCACCTCTTCATTTAAATGATAATATTAAACTTTAAATAATATATTTTTTCCTTTTTATTCTTTAATCATAATGCTTGTGATTTAAATCTTCTTTAATCGTGACTATGTATCGGTTCATTAGTATACAGATCTCAAATTTTTGTGAATTCGAGTCTTAATAAATATGTGCTCCCTTCAATGAAAATTCATGTGACCGTGAGCTTGAAACCACAAGCTTATCCATTCCAAGCATTTTTTATTAGTGCTTTCTTCTTCCACCCCTAGTCTTCTACGTGGGACCATATTCAAACACCCAAGGTCTTATTTAATTCTAGCCCCATTATCTTATTTATCTTATCATGTGATCATTGTTCGAACCATGTTCTCAGGTACATTGTACTTTGGCACTTTTGAACTTTCCAGTCATTCAATCCTCTCGAAGTACATTTCGTTGAAGTGCATATACTGTATTCACTAGTAGATCAGACGGTCAATATTTAATCTTCCATTAGATGGATGATCCTGGCTTATCTAGAGGCTTCAAACAAATCCATGTTCAAGAATTCATCAGGAGTTGAGATGAACGATTCTTGTTCACTCCAGGACTTTGTCTATTCATGGCTCCAAGACTATGAAGTACATAAATCCCTCTAGAGGTTTACCTACTGAATAAGTCATAGAATGGAGGTGACTTCTTGTTGTCGGTTAACACCTCCTCTTATGTTATCCTTCCACTATGCTTGATCAACAGTTGAGAATGCTCTTGAAGTATATCAATGATTAGCGTTACTTCATGATTTATACTTACTCTATCCTTCCACTGTACTTAATCAGATGGTGAAGAAATATTCTGTAGGATCTTAGATCAATGAACAAACGTTAATTAGTGAATTCGTCCTTCGACGCTTCAGATATTCTAGCTAGTAGGATAAGTTGGATATCCCTTGAGGATGTGGTCCCGAAGTGACATGGCTTGATGACGTCACTTTTTACGTGGCACTGGTTGAGTGACTGCCACATGTCACTTTGATTTGTGACTTTCTTATACCTAATGTGACAACTATACCTTGACACTTATCACTAGTTGATTGGGCCACGTGTCACATATGTATTCTGCCACATGTCTCCCTCCTTGATCATGGCTTTACACTTTGTGGCTTCGAAATTTTTGGCACTTTTATACCATCCTTCAAACATTTTCGAAGTGATGATTAGATTAGAATCACCGTAGATATTTTCTTGTCTTGATCAATGACTTATGTTAACTCTAGGGCTCCAGAGTTCATGATTTCTTGGCTTATACGAGCTTCTTATCGCCACAATAGGTCAATTCCAGAGTTGACCACCTTCTTCCTTTTAGAGAGATCTAACGACTTCAATATTCATTCCATGTCAACGATTGAAAGGATTTCCCTCCTCTTCCTTTGATCTGATGGTCGATGGGAGTTCGTGACTTCAAGGCTTTGACCTTCAGGTAAACTTACATGTTTTAGACTCCTTTTCGTCGGAGTAGTTAGTGCTTAATTTTAGATAAATTTTTTATCGAATGGTTGGGAAACCATTCGAAGCTCCTTCCTAATCAATGGTTGGAATTATTTTGTGACTTTGGGATTTCGTGGATTATTTATTGTCTCCAGTAATCATTGAAGTGTCGAAGTGCTGAATTTATTTATCTACTACTTGATCCAATGGTCCATAATGCTATTGCTTTAGATCTTATAGTTGAGATTTAATCCTTCCCAACCTATGACTTCACCTCGATCTAACAATCCTCGATTGTCTCAAACTAAGACTGAATAGTTCTTGTAACTCAATCCTTTACAAAAGGATTTATTTACTCACAAAACTCTGTCTCCTGTGTTATTTCAAATGTGCCATCTCTTCTGAGCTTCGATTAACGTTTTTCCTTTTGAGCTTTGGGTTTATACTAGATTCTTCTGCACCCTGTTGACATAAATGACAATATCATACCACTGTTTCCAACAAAAAGTGGGTTGAAAGGATTAAATAGTCAATTGTAAGATAGTCAGTTGGGACAAAAGAACCAATTGTGAGCTGGTTGATTATGCAGGAAAATGATTCCAACCACATGAAAAACACTTAATATGTGACATTAATGAAGCACACCATCGAATGGGAAACCACTTTAGTGGTTAGTGCATCATCCACTCACAATTTTCCTATATATACAACTAGTGTGAACAATGAGGACTATATAGAATTATTGTTGGGTATGTGTTATATTCTTTGCCGGTTTCGAGCCAACATGTTTTCGCCGGTTTCGGGCCGACATATTTTCACCGGGCCGACATATTTCCAGGACGACATATTTCCGGGACCACGTGATATTAGGTGGTTTTTCGGCACATGGTTTTTTGCCGATGGTTCCCTATTTCTGGTTAAGGAATTAGGGTTTTGGACTAATCCAGGTCATTGGGTTAGGGTTTTGGATGCCGCTGGCTCCTATACATATATGTATTGTAAACAGTGTAAAACAATGTATGAATATAATATATGCTGGTTTTCCTGGTTTGGGTTTCCAGGTCAAAAATCTCTGTGTAATGTTTGTATTTGCCATTGTATCTTTTCTGTTTTTTTCTGAATATCGATTTGCAGTAGATATTGTACAAGGTTAGAATTTACAATTATTTCACTAAAAAATCCCTAATTTTCAAAGCGTCCAAATTGAAACAATACCTATTTGAGTGTTGCATATCCCTAGCAAACCAAACAACAAAGACATCACTCTGAGTACCAAAACACCTTTAGACCAAGAATAAACCATAGTTCCTCAGATGAGAGGGGAAATCCCACCATCTAAACCACCAAATTTCAAAGTTGTCAAACCCTAGACCAAAAATAGGTTCAACAAACAACTGACATTGTAGTTGGAGGCCCACATGAACAAGATTTCATAAGAAAGAATGGAAGAGATCAACTGAAACAACCACCATATCAATTTCAAGAAATGGGCTATGGTAAGTGAAAAATAGAGGGATGAAACCATCATGCTATAAATAAGAATGATTAGGTTGTATTTGAGTGCACCCTAGGTGGTAGGATTTAGTGTTTAGAAGGAAGAAGCAACTAAATTCATATCTAGTTGGTATCATAAAGGGTAGATTTGTCTTAGCCAATGCATAGAAATTAAAAATGGTATAATCCATAAAATTATAGGGCTACCAAGTAAGGGAGAGGCCATCCCCAAAACAAATGATCAATCAACTTGGATACAAATTTTTATGATATGGATTTTGTGTTCATGATGGTTGGGGATGGCTTCACTCTAACAACAGGTGACATGTTGTCAGTGCAAAGAATTGTGATGCAAAAGACATTATAGGACAAAATAATATTCTTGGCCCACATAAGATGTTGGCTGCAAGTGGTGATAGTGGTAATAAGGTACAATATACCAAGTAAATTTAAAAGGACATTCATTTGTAGTAGTTCCATAATGGCGTTCCACTGTCTATGATGGCCATTGCCAAATTTACTAGGAGTGAACTTACCACAACTTTCAGAAAACACCCATATTATGTGAATTTACTTTTGGTATAATGTAACAAGACCATCATGATCATGCAAGCACTAGAAAAATGGAGATATTTTGAAGGATGACTACAACAAAAATACCTACACATTTACAAAACTTGTATATAAGTTTCCAAGGAGCCCTCCTTGCAACATGCACTACCAACATGCCCTCCAAGACCAAGGTTTAAGTTTTTCACCCAATGCATCAACCAACCAACCAATTGTTGTAGAAGAATTAGTACAAACAATAAGTAGTCAAATGGAGAAACCCTAAGTGTTAGGATTCGTCCTTAACCCAGCGTAGTTAGTCATTAGTTAGTTGTCATCATAATAAGTGGTTAGCCCTCGTTATTATCGAGACCACAAGTAGTTAGGAGGTTGCTTAGTGGAACGTTATAAATTAGTTATGGATAACCCATGGCATTGGCCCTTGGTATTGGCCCATGGTATTTTTGGTTATGAACTATATTTAAAGAATGCATCTCTCCATTGTAAGTGGTTGAGAGTTATTGTAAGAGATATCTTCTAATTTGGAGGTTTCCCCCTCGAACAAACAAGTGACCTAAGATTTCAGTGATATCAATATTATATTTTTTCTTTATATCTTTGCTTTATATTTAATGTTCATGTTATTTGTGTAGTATATTTTCTTGTTCTATTAACTCTTCTAGGTATATTAAGTGGTATTAGAGAACTTTCTTGAGCAGGAAGTGTGGGTGAATTTTTTTCCAGGGTAGCGATGTGTTCTGACGTCGATAAACCACATATATCTATCTGTCAATACACAAATCCATGGTTGGGGAAGCATACATGCATGAAATACAAGTGGTTCTTATGCGCACATCTGTTGGCCACCCTTGTAACCCTTGTTGGTACCCCTTTGAGTGTTAGTGCATAAGACAACACGTGTGCATGAACTTACCCTAGGCATCCTGAAACCCTTCTAGCTCAACTGATCAGTCGCCTGAGTATTATAGTGTCACTGAGAATAGCACTCGGGAATCTACTCTCTAGTACCTGGGTAATTGGGTAGTACGGCTAAGGGTACAGGATAGGCTCCTTAGTTGGTTCCCTAAGATATTGGGATGAGTATTATCGTTAACCCTACATGTATATCAAAGAGCTATAACATAGGGAAAAACTTTGTATGTATTTATCCTGAACAAACTGTAACCCTTGGGAAAGACACATAACAGGAAAAAAAAGAACAGAAAGAGCATAGACAATACTAGTCAACAGGCAACCTAGCCTCTTGCATTCTGGTTGCGAAATTCCTACATCTTTCTTCCTGTTAATAATTTTGACATTCTAACACTATAGAATTATTCAGATCAAAGTATAACTATGCGGGAGTAAAAAAGTTACAAAGAAAAAAAACAATTGAGACCTGACAACACCCTTATTTGAGACCTATCCCATTGGATTCATATTTTCTCCCTTATCGCAGTGATACCTATCATTTTTCATCCTTTTGTGGATCTAATCTTCTTCCCAACACCCTTATTTGGCACCTATCCCATCAAACATTTTATCTCATGTTGATCATTGTGGTAGCACTCTCCCTAAGCCACCATAATGGGCCCTGCCACCCCCTCTCACATTGGGGAGGAGTGGGATACTAAGGTCAACCACCTATATGACGATGTCTTTGAGATCAAATATACCTTGGGGGACCTTCACCAACTCAAGCAATGTTTTCAAGACATGGATGAAATAAATACCACCCTACATGCCCTTTCCCAATGCCTTGGATTGCTTGAAAAGGATAAGCAACTAGAGTACCACTATGAAGCCCCTCATTCTTCTCATCATGATAATACTCATAATTCCCACTCCCCTTGGGGTTCTCCAAACTCCTAGAATAATATTCAAAAGTGGAGATGCATAAATTTAATGGATCTGACCCATTTGAGTGGGTCTTCCAAATGGAACAACACTTCTCCCTCCATGATACTCGAGATGATGAGACCAAACTCCATGTAGGTGTTTTGTACATATACCAAGAATGTTGGCAACGGTTCCAATGGAATAGGAAATGATATCCAGGACATCCCAATTAGAACATGTTCATCAAATTGTTTTGTGCATGTTTTGATAGGGAATATCATTATTTGGGGTACCTCACCAACCTGGAAAAAAAACAGGGTCGATCGCCAATTTCATTGTACCATTTGAATAGTTGGCTATCAGAATGAAGGGATTATATGATGAATTCTATCTTGAATGTTTCATAAGTGGCTTAAAAGTGGAAATTTATGCTCATGTTTGCATGCATCATCATATTACTTGGTTGCAGGAGGAAAATAAGCATAGGAATCTAAGACCATTCTTCAACCACAACCCTTTCATTCTTTAGTCCCCAACCATCCTCATCCAGGGGATACCACTTCTCCCACTCAAACCTTAAAGGTTCAAAAGGTGTACGAAACATAAATGGAAGAACATACAAAACAATGGCTTTTTATTACTCCGATGACAAATATGCACAAGGACATAAATATTATGAACATAAGTTCTTCCAGGTTGATGGGTCCGAAGATTGAATTTCAAATGAGGCCCCCAAGCTAGAGGATACTAATCCCACTCTTCTCCTCTCCAAGGCCATTGAACCTCTTTTGGAACTAGAAGAACCTGTCATATCTCTCCATTCCCTTTATAGTATTTCTACTCTACAGGAATTAAAGATCAAAGGCTACATTAAACAATGACTGGTAGTGGTGTTGATTGATATCGGCAACACCCATAATTTTATTCATTGTAGGGTCACCAAGGATGTCAATTGTTTTATTCGACCAATTTCAAATTTTCAAATTCTCATAGCTACTGGGAGTACAATGTAATGTGGGGGATAATGTGAGAATGTCAAACTTTAAATGGGTGATTATGCCCTGAAAAATCACATATTTTCCATTTTCATGGGTGGTTGTGATATTTTCTTGGGTGTTGAATGGATGTGCACTTTGGGACTGATTACCATTGATTATCATGATTTATATATGAGATTTACTCATGAGGCTCAAACCTATACCCTCCACATATTGCATGTTGGGTCCCTAGAAATTATCATGTTTAACAGAATGGAGAAACTCCTAAAGAAAGGTCATCATTGGGTGATTGCCCAATTGAATTATATTCAGGTAAAAGAGCCATCAACCCCCAATCCATATCGACCTACAAATCATCTTGGATAAGAATCATCGGTTCTTTGAGACACACACGTAATTACCCCCATCCCAGTGCAAGCATAATCACAATATCCATCTCCTTATGGGAATTCATCCCCCCAATGTACACCCATACAGGTACCCCTATGCTCAAAAAAATGAAATAGAAAAAATAGTGAAGAAATTATTGGAAGTTGGGGTAATTCGCCCAAGTAGCAACCCATACTCCTCCCCTATTGTAATGGTCCTAAATAAAGAAGGTTCTTGGTGCATGTGTTCATATTTTTTTACCCTTAATAAATTTACCATTAAGGATAAGTTTCCCATTCATGTCATTGATGATCGTTGGATGAGCTCCAGAGTGATTGTTTCATCATCAAATTGAATCTTCACTCCATTTATCACTAGATTAGGATGAAAGAAGAATATATTTCAAATACTGCTTTCAGAACTCATGAATGCTATTATGAGTTCTTGGAAATGCTTTTTGGGCTTTGCAATGCTCCCTCTACCTTCCAAAGTCTCATGAATAAAATCTTGAAGCCCTAACTTTGAAAGTTTGTTCTGGTTTTCTTTGATGGCATTGTTATTTATAGTCTCACTTGGGATTCCCATCTTCAACATGTGAACAAACTACTCTAATGTTTACGGGACCATCATGTGTTCATCAAAAAGTCAAAGTGTTCCTTTAGGGAAAGTGAGGTTGAATAATTGGGACAAATTTTCGGTCGTGATGGAGTGCGCGTGGACGCCAAAATAATTCAAGCCATTCAGGATTGGCCACATCCTAAGACCTTGAAAATCCTTCAGGGTTTCCTTGGTCTATCCAAATATTATAGTAAAATTTTCCACCATTATGGAAACATTTCCCGACCATTGATGAACCTTCTTAAGAAGGATGCATTTTAGTGGAATCCTGCAACGAAGCAAGCCTTCCTAGATTTGAAGCAGACAATGTGTACTACCCCTTTCTTAGTAGTTCCTAAATTCAACAAAAATTTTGTGGTTGAATCAGATGCTTCAGGCATTGGCATTGGTGCATTTCTCAACCAATACGATCAACCTCTTTCTTTCACTAGCCATGCTTTGGGTGGTCACAATTTGGTAAATCTACTTATGAAAAGGAAATGATGTCCATTCTCCATGTTGTGCACACTTGGAGACCATATCTATTGGGGTGTAGTTTTTAGATAAAAATTGATCACCATAGTCTCAACTATTTCCTTGAGTAGAGGTTCTCATTCCCAGAAAACAATAAGTGTTTGACCAAAATGTTGGGCTATGATTATGAGATCATCTATAAGAAATACGAATACGATGTTATGGAAGATGTGTTGTCCAAACAATATGAATATGAATGTTCCCTCTTTTCTCTATCATTACCAATCCCTCATTCGATTGATGAATTTCTCCATGAATGGCTCTCTCATCCCACTATCTCCTAGATAATTCAATGAATTCAAACTGAGACTAGTCCTCCCACTGGCTGTAATTGGCAAGACAATGTACTCAGATATAAGGATCGCTTGGTTCTGTCCTCGGATTTAGCACTCAAGCCAAGGATCTTAAATGAGTTTCATTCTTATGCTCTTGTAGGTCACTCAGGATTTCAAAAGACCTATGCTTGTGCTCGACGCTCTTTTTCTTGGGAAGGTATGAAGAAGGATATCCTCACCTTTGTCATTGAATGTGATATTTATCAATGCCATAAAGGTGAAACTTTCAAGACCCCT
>JASDQU010504264.1:0-12869 GCA_032191745.1 Picea mariana | reverse complement strand
CCGAACAGATGGCAGGATTGCCAGCACTGGTTCACGGGCACAAGGACAACGTCAGCGTGCTGAACGCCTTTCCCACCCGCCATTCTTTCTTTTCTCTCTATTTACCAACCACAGAGAGCCTCATTCATCCTTCATTCTCCAAGCATTCAATCTCGAGGTACTCGGCACTGAATGCATATTGCTGCCTTCGTCTAGTCTAAACTTATTACTGTTGGCCAATATGATCCTCAAAACATCATCTTCCACACCTTTACTCGCTGAATTAGGAGACGCAGAATTCAGTTTCCCAATCAACAGAAGATCAAGCTCCAAAGCACGGATACTTCATTTACGCTGCAATTCCTCGGCTTTTGGTAAGGTTCGATCGGAGAACGATCTGCACAAGCTTGACAAAGAAAAAGGGGGATGCTTTCATGGCGATGCTGCAGATGAGAAACGATCCAGCTATATGCCGAGGATGAATATGTATGATCACGATGATAGCGCAACAGAGAAATATTCTACCGTAAGATCAGTTAGGTATGAAGCAGGGATGAATCTCGTAGGCGTCGGCGGTGGGTTTGGCGTTGGCGACGGAGAAGATTTTTCTAGTGGTGACGGAGGAGGCGATTCCAACAATAATCTAGATGATTATTACAGGAAAATGTTAGGGGCAAATCCCGGGAATCCACTGCTGTTGAGGAACTATGCTCGTTTCTCGTCCGAGGTAGGATGTTGTTAAGTCCTATATTATTAAGGTTTATGGGACAAATAATTCTGAAGGTTCAATTTTAATTATCTAAATTTAATTTAAAAAGTAAATAAATAGCTTTGTGTGGTTGGATAGACGTGTAAAGATTAGATATTAATGAACAAAGAAAATAAGAAGATAAACACAGCATACACAAACAGAAAAGGGGTAATGATATTCTCTATTTTTCAGTTAACAATAGAGAAATGATTTACAAGTCTCAAGAAGCTCTTTCTACATTTAAACAATATGGACCACTCCACCTTTTTTGAATCAACATAACCACAAGTTAAATCACTGCAACCATTGTAAGTGATACTCGTGCTTCTAAGATACTGAAGCACTCATTTTCATGCCCTTTACCTAGTTTTTCCATGTTTCCACTAACAACACCAACTACATATAAAATATTTGAACATTCCATCACAAACATCATCCTTTTTGTTGTACTTACATAAGGTACACGAGACAAATAATCATTTTATTTCTTACTATCACACGAGACATAATCATTTTCTTCCTTACCATCAAGACATAAACTTGAAGAAAGCTTACAATGGAAAACTAAAGAGATTTTTACTAGTTTCAAAATGTTCATACTAAACCTTATCAGTATCTTCTCCATAGACTTGTGACAAACACGACTTACCATTTTTTTCGTCTATGTATACTTCGATGCCCAAGATTTATTTTGCTACTCATGGATCTTTCATCTGAAACACCCTGACCAACTAAGCCTTTAACCTGCTGACCTCAACCATGTTTTTCTTATAACAAACATATCATCAACATAACACGAGGATAATGAATATGTAATAAACACAATGATATACCCACTTCTTAAGAAAATTTGGCTCACTTGAAGGAATTGCATATCTTGTACCATTGCATGGTTACCTTAGGCCATACAACGATTCCTTGAGTTTGCAAACAAATCTCCCTTTGTGATGTTGAACAACTTCTAATTGTTCCATGTACATGTCTTTGCTAATGATTATTTTGTGAACACTAAGATCCCACAATCTATATCCCTTATCTCCATCACTATAACCAACAAAAATATACTTTCTTTGACCAAATCTGGCCAAGCCATCCAAGTGATCTTTCACCTCTCGCCGCCGGGTTAATTTCAATGGTGTATTCAATCCATGGGCTCTAAAACCACAAGCTACCAAGACCATGTGCTTGAAAACCATGAATTTTAACCTAACTCTCCCTGCCTCTTTAAAAATTCACTTGGGGTTTCCCATGACAAAATTTATCCAAACCTCCCTCAAAGTCAAGATACCTGGGAATATTGCATGCTCCCCTTATCACCTAGGTCTACGTTTAGACTTTACTAGTGAAATTTCAAACCCAAGGTATGCATTCCTAACCAAGTCTTACAGTTGTATTCTCATTTACATATAATTAAATAAAAATTGTCAACTCCACCTCGAACTTTGAATTCAAGACGTCACCTTGCCATATCAGTGGGAAACCAAGTCCTCTTCCTCACAACGGAGCTCCCATCTATGCAAAACGTTCACCTCGCACTCCACAAGCTTAACCTCAAGATCATCACCATTTCCATTGATATTGTTGTTCCACCAAAAACAACAACCAGGCTCTGTGACCTTTGCAAGGGTTTACAATTAGGCTCTGAAAATTCAAACTCTACGCTCTGAATCTGACTTCCGCAGATTCCTTACTCCACCAAATTCAAATTCCTTTGTGCTCCTATGTTGTAGCCCATACATAAGTACCTTCATGTGGCAGGAACATCATATATACAATGGATGGCATACATCGTTCACGTCCAACTAGGCAGCTCCGCCCCATACACATTTCCAATGTGTATATCCCCCCATCCACCGGTGAATTGTCTTCCAGAGGGAAGAGGTTCCTTGCTAGAGCATAAGCCACCTTCGATCCAAAGAAACGTCACATTATGTGTGATTCACAAATTACAATGGGCGACACCCCTATTGGAAGGTCCTCAAATGTTGGCCCAAACAACATATCGATGGTGGCATCCCGGAGCTCGATGCATGCGTTCAACAACTTCTTGTGGTCCTTCCTTCTTCCAAGGTAGCGGTGGTTCTTTATTTCGTTCCACATCCAGATTTTTCCACAATGGTGGCAGCGACTCCCTCATCGGCTCGATTTGTCGTTTATCTGCGGCTTGACTGGAAACCAGAGCCTCTAGTGTATATACAGAACCCCAATCTCCTTCATCCCATAAATCTTATGCCCACTCAAAGGCATCAAATCCACCTTCATCTCATCATTTACCAATGGGAACCATCATGTGATGCTCCGCGTCCTCACAGTTCTAAACTACAAATGGTTGTTAGTTATAACCTCAACAACATGTGACTGTACACTGGCAATTGTTCTGGCTAGTTGTACCAGTCATTATGATTTGTTCCTGTCTTCTTGATTTGGTTATTTTTTTCCTCTTTGTATTTTTGTTAGGGACCTAACCCCTCACGTAGGTAGAATAATATATTCTGATGTAATAAAGGTCAATATTAATAAGGCCTAGCAATAAGGAAGAATAAGTCGAATGTAAGAAGACCTAATAGAAGCTTACACTTCTAGAAGGATCTTCCTCTAGATGGTTCTTTTGATATACATATTTAGTATAAATAGGAGTCAAGGGTATGAGAACTATATATTATTGTAATAGAGTTGTGCTCGACTGGAGGTTGCCCCCTCGAAGAGGCAAGTGAAAATTTCTATCAATAATCGAAGTGCTCTTTCTAGTGTTATTCTGTTATTATTTTAATATTATTGTGGTGTTGTTATGGTTATATTGTTGTTCATTTTCCATTTCTAGCATTTTATTTCTGCTCTGCATACTTTTTATATCTGGAATATTACAAGTGGTATCATAGCACTTTCCTCGACAGAAAATTGTGGGTAAATTTTTTTCAGGGTAGAGACGTATTTTGGCGTCTTTAAGCTACAAAGATATGTCATTACGCGCATAAACCCGTGGTTGAGGGATTCATACATGAAGGAAATACAAGTGGTACTTAAGCGCACATATATTGACCACCCTTGTAACCCCTGTTGGTACCCCTTCGAGTGGTAGTGCATCAGACAACACCTGTATACAGATCGACCTAGATTTCCTGAAGCCCTCTTTAGATAAACTAATCGGTCGCCTGACTGTTATAGTGTCACTAAGAACAACACTTGGGAAGATACTCTCTAATACCTAGGTAGTCGGGTAATACGGATAAGGGCACAGTCTAGCCTCCTTAGTTGGTTCCCTGAGATATTGGGCCGAGTACTATAGTTGGACCCCGCAAGTATATCAGAGAGCTATAGCACAGGGAAATCCCTTGTCTGTAGAACCCTTGAATACCTAACCCCTGGGGACAGAAACAAAAAATAAAACAGACAGGATCTATTGCCACGCAACTGTGTTTGAGTTGCCAAATCACTACACATTTCTTCCTTGTTAATAATTTGGGCATTTCATCACTGCAGTATTCCTCAGACCGGAGTATAACTCCGCAGGTGTAAAAAAAAAAAAAATTGGAAATTTTGCACCATTATTTGAGACCTATTCCATTATATTTATCTCTTCTCCCTTATCACATTCATAACTATCATTTTTCGGAAACAAATTTGACCCCACCTGCCCCTCTTCAGTTCCCTCGTCATCATGGCCCATACCCGTAGCCAAGACTTGGAAGCTCGCTTCAATACCTTGCAATCTAATTTCACAGAGACCCAATAAGAAGTGAGACAACTCAGTGCCAATATTGCCACCATTAATAAAAACATGCATTCCTCCATCACCGCCTCAATCACGAAACTCAAAGAATACCTCAAACAAGACATGACTACCCAACTTGACTCTTTCGCTTCGATGATTTGCACCAAGTTGCATATCCCTACAGATCCCCTTTATCTGACCCACCTTTACATACCGAAGTTGAAACTTCCTCTCATTCTCATAATTATCAACCCCATCACTTTCAGCGTGACCTACGCCTTCCGCAGATGGATGTGACCAAATTTGATGGCTTGGATCCCACTGGTTGGGTAACTCAAATGGAACATTATTTCTCTTTGTATGACATTAAAGATGACTTGACCAAACTCCGGTATGGTCTCCATCTAGATCAAGAACGTTGGCAATGGTGGCAATGGATAAAAACTTCCTATCAAGGGTATGTTTCTTGGACACACTTTGTGGCAGAGCTTTATGAACACTTTAACACTGACACAAACCATTTAGGCCATTTGACAAAGTTGAAACAATCTGGCATAGTGGAAGACTTTATAACTTCTTTTGACTGAATGGCTTTCCGTACAGAGGGCATGTCTGATGATTTTTTCTGAGAATGTTTTATTAGTGGCCTCAAGGATGAGATTTGTGCCCATGTCCTCATGGCTCGGCCTCAGAGTTGGGTGGAGGCTACTAAACAAGCTAAGGAAGCACAACAAGTTGTCTCTTCTCAAAATCAGAAACCCTCCTTTATTCCTCGCACTAAACCAGTAAATCCCACTCCTCCTTCTACTCCACTAAAGATCCAAAAATTGACCAGGGCCGAAATGGTTGAACGCCAATTCAAAGGCCTTTGTTATAATTGTGATGAAAAATATTTTTTGGGACACAAGTCTAAGGAGCAAAATCATTTTATGTCCATCTCGGAGGATGTTTCAAAAGAGGATGTTGAAGCTCCCCTTGTGTCTAAGTCACCTGAAACTACTAAATTTACCCCTCCCTCAAACCCTCCCAAAGTAGAACAAGTCATTTCCCTAAATGCTCTCACTGGATTCTCTGCTCCCCAAACCCTCAAACTAATTGGCTACATCAAGCATAGGAAGGTTACCATTCTTGTTGATAGTGGCGAGACCCATAATTTTCTTCATCGCCACATTGCCCAAGAAACTAATTGTTATATTCGTGAAGTTAATAATTTCCAAATCATGATTTCCAATGGAGGGTCCATGAAATGTGGAGGGCATTGTGAAAATGTGCATCTCCAAATTGGTGACTGCCACCTGAAATCTCATATGTTTTCTATCGACATGGGCGGTTGTGACATTGTGTTGGGTGCAGACTGAATAAGGACTTTGGGTCCCATTCTCATGGATTTTAAGGAATTAACCATGCAATTCGACCAAGAGGGCCGGCAATATAAGTTCCAAGGCATCGTCGTAGGTTCCCCTGATATCATTAGTTCCCATCGCATGGAAAAGTTGCTCTAAAAAGGTCATTTGGGCGTTATTTCCCAACTCCATGCCATACAAGCAACTGAGACACCCTATGTGCCACAGGACCTCCAATCCATCCTCTCTTAACATCAAGTGGTTTTTTCCACTCCCCAGGGACTACCTCCTTCCTGTGGTGTTCATGATCATTCCATTCCCCTTGTCCCAGGAAGCCTCCCTCCCAATATTCGTCCCTATCGTCACCCCTTTTCCCAAAAAAGTGAAATTGAGAAAATGGTTCAAGAACTTCTTAACGCAGGTGTTATCCACCCTATTACGATCCCCTACTCTTCTCCTATGGTCATGGTCATGAAGAAAGAAGGCTCTTGACGCATGTGTCCTGATTTTTGTGCCCTTAACAAACTCACCATTAAAGACAAATTTCCCATTCCTGTCATTGATGACCTCTTGGATGAATTGAGTGGCGCTCAGTTCTTTACTAAACTTGATCTTCATTCTCGCTACCACCATATCCGTATGAAAGAGGCAGACATTCCTAAGAATTCCTTTAGAACTCATGAGGGCCACTATGAGTTTTTGGTCATGCCCTTTGGTTTGTGTAATGCTTGCTCCACTTTCCAAAGCCTCGTGAATCCTATCTTTCGTCATTTTCTCTATCATTTTGTCTTAGTTTTCTTTGATGATATCCTTATCTATAGAAAAACCTGGACAGACCATCTGGCTCATGTGGATCGAGTTCTCCATATACTCTCTCAGCACCAACTTTTCCTGAAACAATCTAAATGTTCTTTTGGCGCCTCAAAAGTCGAGTACTTGGTTCATATTGTTGGCAAGCATGACGTCAGGGTGGATCCTAAAAAGATTGAAGCTATGCAAGATTGGCCTCACCCAAAGACTCTCAAAAGATTGCGTGGATTTATGGGCTTAACGTTCTCGTTCCCAATCTATCTACTCCGTTTTCTTATTTCTTGCACAGTTTCTTGTTTTATCATGGTATCAAATCACGGGAGGTAAGACTCTTTACATAGCTTGGAGAGCAGTCTGCTCAAAAGAGAGTTGGAGACATCACAACACATGGAGGCAGCCCTGCAAAAGGAGATTCAAAAGACGAAGCATTTAAGAATTTTTGAAATCCATTCTTTAGGAGGAAAATGTAGAAGTAGCTGAGGAGAAGCTACAAAAACCATTAGATTGGTTGTGGGAACATATCTAGGCCATTAGATCAAGCCCATATAGGATGAGGAGTGCATAGAGGAGCTGAATAGATCTCAGTCCCTGGATCTGGGTACGCGCGACAATAGTTTTCAGATCAAGGAGAGGGGAAAATCGACAATCAATTAATTCATGACCGTTAGATCTCAGTGAAGGCAGATCTACAACAGGGAGCCATTGCGGGGATCAAAGAGAAAGTTAAAGTGTGTGCAAGTTCAAGCTACACAATCCAACATGATTGTTGATCTCTATAGATCAAAAGATCAACGGTGGACATCAACCCTGCAATGGACGAGCATATTTGCATTGCGGAGATTGGGAGGAAAGTTAAAGCACAAGCAAGTTTAAGCCTCACAATAATTCATGGTCATCGATATTCATGGTCCATTTAAACATGATCGTTGATCTTACGAGGTGATATTAGCACCCAAAGGATTAATCCGATGTCATAGCTCCCATTCACATGTAGAGACGATAGAGGTCCTTTAGAATTTGCATATTCGGCGAAGTTTGTGCAAGGGTTGCAAAGCAATAAAAATCTCCTGAATTTTTGAAGCCTGAAACGAATCTTGTTCGTCGACAGGAAAATGACGTGCATCAGCAGATCCTATAGTCTAGAGGTATAGCACTTCGAAGGACTTTGGTCAAGAAGGTGTGTAGGTTCCCGAAGTCCTAGGGATCCGAAGTGACTCTAGACCATTGGATCCAGTAAACACGTGTCAGAAGATCCCCATGTTCGGAGATCTCGTACTTCGGAGGAATTAGAGCACGGGAGCTAAGGGTCACCAGTCGCCCAAAGATCCTAAGAGACAAAGTAAATCCAAGTCGTTGATCACGTTGGACATGTGGAAACAATCTAGAAGTTCAGCGGTATGATACTCCAGGAGAACTATGAAGAAGTGACGTGAAGAGCCCCGAAGGCCGAAGGCAGGAGTGGATCCTAACCACTTGTTCCAGAAGACATGTGGACCACTAGGATCTAGCCTTCCTCACTCCAGATAATTCCTCACTGCAAAGATTCGACACTCTGGAGATTTGTGCGTGTTAGCATATGGAAACTCCTGAAGGCTAGATTTCCAGAAAGGATCTTGGTTGTTGGTTTGCTGAGGTATGAGGGTCATTGGATCTATACCTCTTCGTTGGATCTGTACCTCTCCGACTGCCCATACCTATACAAAAGGTATGGGCACTATGAATCTGAATGTAGGAAGAAGCAAGCAGATCAACACTCAAGCAGAGCACATGTCTCAAATCATGAAGGAGACACCTCAAATGGGATGTTTCTCTCATGTCAAAAAAATGAAGAACAACACAAAGACCTCTGGTTGTTGGATAGTGGATGCAGCAATCACATGATAGGTAAAAAAGATTTACTTTCTTGTATTGATTCTTCTATTTCATCTGATATTACACTTGGCGATTACTCTTTCGTCAAAGTTCAAGGAAAAGGAGTTGTACCTATTCTCACTAAACAAGATGTAAAGAAAGACATACATGATGTCTATCACATTCCAGATCTGAAACACAATATGTTAAGTGTAGGAAAACTAGTTAAACATGGATACAAGGTACTTTTTGAAGTAGCATCATGTAGGATATAGGACAAACCTCCCATCAGAATATTGATTTCTAAAATCCACATGACTAGGAATACAAATTTCCCCCCGACCCTTGGAACTACAAATCTGACCCAATCTTATGCACAAAGTGCATCCACTGCCAATGAAACTATGATTTGGCATGCAAGATTTGGACATATTCCCTTTCAGAGTCTAATCCTCTTGCAGAAGCACTCCATGTTCAAAGGTCTACCTATGTTCAAAGAGAAAAATCCCCCATGTGAGTCTTGCATTCTCAGAAAACATAAGAGAACTGGCTTTCTACAGTCCTCCACTTAAGCAAAACAATACTTAGAGTTGGTTCACACTGACCTATGTGGACCAATGCAAACAAATTCAATAGGTGGTAGCTTTTATTTTCTAACATTTATTGATGATTTTAGCAAAAAAATATGGATCTATTTCGTCAGACACAAGTGTAAAACATTTGCAAAGTTCAAGGAGTTCAAGGCTGAAGCTGAAAAACAGTGTGGGAAATATGTGAAGGTTCTCAAGTCAGATGGAGGAGGAGAATATTGTTCAAAATAATTTGAAAATTTCTCCAAATCATAAGGCATAATAATGCAAACCACAACTAGGTATACTCCACAACAAAATGGAGTGGCTTAGAGAAAAAAACAGACTATCATGAACATGGCAGGGAGCTTTCTTAGAGAGAAATGTTTGTCAAATTTATTTTGGGTTGAAGTTGTAGCATGTTCAATTTATCTTCTGAATAGATCCTCAACCACTAGTGTCAAGATGAAGGTCCGTCAAGAAGCATGGAGTGGGACAACACTGAACGTTCCTCATCTTAATATCTTTCAATGCACTACATTCGCTCACATACCTTCTGAATTGAGGAGGAAACTTGATGATCGAAATGAGAAATTCATTTTTGTCGGCTACAGTGAGACATCCAAAGCCTACTGACTCTACAATCTGATTTCAAAGAAACTCATTCTCAATAGAGATGTCAAATTTCTTGAAAATCAGTTCTAGAGTGAGTCTGAAAATTGCCCTATGGACAGTCAAAATCCATTGCTACCACTTCCTGAACACACCAAAAATTTAGGACAATAAACACATTAGCCTATCCTTCCAATATTGCAGGTACAAGGACAACCTAAAAGTTCTTAGGACAACTTTTCTTCAAGAAGAAATTCATCCTCTGAAATTCAAAATTAGCGAACTCGGAGATTGAGAGAAATCCATCAGCAGTTGGATGATACTGATCATCACAATGATTTTGCATTAATGTCATGTCAACCTACATCTTTTAAAGAGGCAACTAAAGAGCCACATTGGGTTTAATCCATGGACCAAGAGATTGACTCTATTGAGAAGAAAAAGACATGAGATCTTTTTGATCTGCCCAAACATAAGACAAGTATTGGTGTCAAATGGATTTACAAAACTAAACTCAATGAAAAGGGGCAGATTGAAAAACACAAAGAAAGACTTGTTGCCAGTGGATTCTCACAACAACCAGGCATTGATTATGGTGAAACTTTTGCTCCAGTAGCAAGGTTGGCCACTGTAAGGACTCTCTAAGCCATAGAAGCTCAACAAAAATGGAAAGTAGACCAGATGGATGTCAAGTCAAATTTCTTGAATGGTGTCTTAGAACAAGAGGTATATGTGGATCAACCACCTGGATTTGAATTCAAAGAGAAACCAACCAAAGTGTATCGGTTGAAGAAATCCTTGTCTGGCTTAAAGAAAGATCTAAGAGATTGGTACAACAAAATTGATACTTACCTGATCAAGAGTGGTTTCAACAGAAGCCAAATGAACCAACTCTTTACACCAAAACATATCAACAAGGTAAAACTTTGATTGTCTGTCTATATGTTGATGACATGATATATACTAGAAATCTTGAGTTAGCCAGTTTTAAACATGCCATGAAATATGAGTTTGAGATGACAGATATTGGCATAATGAAATATTTTTTGGGGGATTGAGGTTGACCAATCAACCAAAGGGTTTTTTGTCTGTCAACAAAAGTATGCAGAAGACATCATCAAAAGATTCTGCATGGAAAACTGCAATCTAGTGGAAACTCCTATAACCCTAGGCACAAAATTGAGCAAGCAAGATGAAGGCCCTACAGTGGATTCTACTTTGTACAAAAGTTTAATAGGCAGTTTGTTGTATCTTACAACAACTAGGCCTGATATTATGTATGTAACGAACTTTATTTCCAGGTTCATGGAATCTCCCAAATATTCTCACTGGAAAATGGCCAAAAGGATTCTAAGATATGTTGATGGCACTCTCAATTTTGATTTATGGTACACTCAGTCTGAAGATAATCATCTTTCTAGTTACATTGACAGTGATTTTGCAGGAAGCCTAGATGATTGGAAAAGCACCTCAGGGTATGCTTTTCACTTGGGCACGAATCTGATTTCTTGAGCATCAAAGAAGCAACCCATTGTCTCAATATCTTCTGCAGAGGTTGAGCATGTTGTTGCTACCTCAGCTTTCTGTCAAGTTGTGTGGCTGTGAAGACTGTTGACTGACATGTCACATATAGAAAATGAGCCAACTCCAATATTCTATGACAATACTTCAGCAATTGCTTTATCAAAAAACCATGTTTTTCAGAAGAAAAGAAAGCACATTGACACTTGCTATCACTTCATATGCGAGCTAGTCAATAATGGTGAAATTGCGCTTCAATTTTGTGGTTCACGAGATCAACTCACATACATCTTTACAAAGACTTTGGGTAAAACATTTTTTTATTTTCAGAGACAACACTTGGGCATTATCAGTGCTAATGTTTGTAACTATTGAATTTAAGAGGGAGTGTTAGTTATAACCTCAACAACGTGTGATTGTACATTGCCAGTTGTACCAGTCGTTAGGATTTGTTCATGTCTTCTTGATTTGGTTGTTTTGTTTCCTCTTTATATTTTAGCCTATCATCTAATACATTTGAGCTTTTCACATTCTCGTTCCCGATCTCTCTACTATGTTTTCTTGTTCCTTGCACAGTTTCTTGTTTTGTCAATGGTGCACCCTTGGCTCTTCCTTCTCTCAACTTCATCTTCGATACCACTTGTTGGGATGGTCTTGTAAACCAGATATTATTTGAAAGAAGAAAATAAAAGAAGACAAACACATCATACATCAGAGACTTACAGATATTATTGCTCAATCAACAATGGAAAAATGGTTTACAAGTCTCAAGAAGCTCCTCACGACCTTCTACATTTAAACAAGAAAAATCTCAAACATTTTCAAGCATACAGAAAACCAAATACTTAACTTTTAGGAACTCGAACAAAGGCAAAGGTAACGTTCTTCGACCCGACCTTAGGCAATCCAAGTACCAAATACTTGAGAATCCTCCAAAAATTTGTAACTGCAATGTATATATTATCACTCCTCCACATTTTTAAGATGATATATAGATAATATGCAACACTCAAGCCCAACCACTTAAACAAATTTAGGAAACTAAAAATAAATATATAATTATGATAATTATATGTAAATTTTTTTTCATTGAATTTAATCAACATAATTAAAATAAATGTGATCCTCCTTATTAAATTCAACTCATACAAATAAAAATATATAAAAAAAAAATACATTACACAATTAAAAAATTATATATGTAAGATTTTAACACTTACCGTTGTGAAATTAATAATTTGTTTTTCACTTTTACATTTCATCGGGAATGATTATTAAATACAACACTAATGGTATGGAAATAGTTTCAATTAATACTATTCAGGTCAATTGGAAAAGTTACCCTTTTTATGTTTTTTTATGTTATTAGGAGTATTGAAAAAATAAGAACAATTGTGGAGATTTTTTTAATGTTAAAGTTTTTGTCTAGTTGTTTGAAATGGTTTTTTTAGTGAGGAATCATTATTTTTTGTTGTTCAAAATTTATTTTTGAATATAAAAATGGATTAATCTTAAGACATTAGAATTATACAAAAATAATCATTCAAATTTATAAATTTAACAATTTCTCACATGATTTCAACCAAATATCCTTAAAAAAATAGTTATTTCCTAGAAAATTTAACATAAGAGTTGAAAAATCCAAAACAATTTTCCAGATTAAACTTCACAATTGTAGAGATTAAACTTCTTTCATAGTAATAATAAAATAAAATAAAAAA
>JASDQU010504263.1:51319-69932 GCA_032191745.1 Picea mariana | reverse complement strand
ATGTAATTCTTCAAGACATATAAGAAAAAGCATTCCGTGGTTTTCTCCCGATTTGGGTTTCCACGTAAAACACTGGTGTACTGTGTATGTGTATGATTGTTCATTTGTTCATTGCTCATTTACTCTGCAGTTATTGGATAATAATGCTTCATTGATATAACACTTGGATTATATGTTTAAATTGCTCTATTACTGATTCACCCCCCCTCTCAGTAATCCAACAAGGTACCGCTTCTATTTTTGGAACAGGATTTGCCGGTACCAGGTACCAGCTCGTACCCCGTGGAGATACCAATGAAGCCGCTCAAGATCTATGCGTTATGGTCAGAATGGGAGACAGAGAGATTCACATGACAGTTGGAGTCATCGCTCATATGATGATGGAAGGCACAATGATAGAACTGAGTCGTTATATTTCATTATTCACACTTTGTGACACTACGTGTCACGAAGATGTGAAGACCGTTTAAAACTTTATTTCAAGCTATTTTCGAATTAGGGATCCGTTTGGACTTACGTATTCTTGCTTAGACTGTTATAGAGGATGATCTATATACAACCAGAGGATCACTCCTAATAAACGGTTGGGTTATGTTATGTTATATCGTGAACACATGTTTTTGAATACAAACCGCTGTTGCGTTATGTTACTCGACTGGTATACGATTTGAAGTATTTTCTTCTGAGTTAATGGAGCGTAAAGTTTACACAATGTTTGCATAGAATGATATAGTTAGTTCTGGTTTTTCCCTTCGGCATTTGTACCTTTTGGTTGGGCCCGCCAAACAGGTGCAAGGCGTTGCTGTTCTCTGCATTGAATTTAGTTTATTTCAGTACCATAGTAATTGCATGCATGATAAGTTTCCTGAGTTTTGGAATTAACTGTTCATATTATTGATCGATTATTCTTCAACTGTATCGTTTCCAGCTTGTTAAATATCTGTTGCGTTGATGAATATTGAAGCATGGTTGATTCCTGTAGAGTTTAGAACATGAACTAGGCTTGATTAGTTTCTAGTTTTCAATTCGAACATAACTCAGAGTTTAAACGAACTTTGCTTTGTCAAATGGTTAGTTACCTTGCTTAGTTAGGATAGTTAGATTACAGTTAAATTAGAGGAAGCTTTCGGTACCAGTAGGGTAAGTAGGATATTCCTTTGTTTTCCTGTAGGCGGATTTAGATTTATTTTTGATGTGTAGATTGAATGCATTATAGAGAGATACTTTTCCTGTCATGGCTTAGATAGAAATGGTGATGATCGGTGAGTAAAGATAGTGTTAGATAGTTGTGTGAAATTACAGCAGAGCAGAAATAGAAGTACCAGCACTCAAGCATAGAACTGCTTCTCTTTTGATGAATTAAACAGGAAATGATAAATTTCAAGATAGTCATTAAGATTCAGTTTCTCAGAGTGAGTTTATGTTTTCTTTTCAGGATAGTCTTTAGATAGGACTTAGCTTACCCGCACATACAGTGTAGCAACTCAAAGTTTACTTACCCTGGTTTGACAATTTAGTGTTTCAGGTCATTTAAATATTCAATCTAGCAGCTTGACAACTATCACCATTTAAGAAATACGAAGAGATCTTTGAGGGCTAATGTTATAATAAAGCTACAGGAAATACTCTGTTATTTTTACCTATTTTAGTCTTCTTCTTCAAGAGATGTTTCAGAATATATGGAGATGCATTTGATGAAACCAAAAGAGGTTTTTGTTGGGAACATTCCCCTTCACAAAAACCTCTCTCATTTTTTACACAACTATCACGATTTAAGAGATACGAAGATATTGTTGGACCCTATTTTTTCAGGAATTTAGCAGATTTGTTTTCCTGAAAAATCTCATGGACAACAGTTGACAAGCCACCTCATCAATTAGAATTGGAGATTATATTGGATCTTCTCCTTGATTATTTGAAACAAGAAACTAAATATGGATGAGGAGGTTTTCAGATCCATTTTTTTTGGATCTTGATAACTATGTATTGTTTCTATATAAACTCTGTAGAATGAGAAGTGAAAAAAGGGGGGGAAAATTGGAGATCCAAGGGACCTTTTTGTGAAGCTCACTATAAAAGGCATTTATGTTCAATTTGAAACTTAATAGTGAAGGCATATGGATTGTTAGATCCTCTTTTTCTACTTTGTTATTTCTTTCTTCATGCTTGAATTCATTATTCAGATTGCAATGCTTTTTGATTCTCGACTGTTAATTTATACAGTGAAAATTTTACTGTAGAGATAACTTTTCAAGTTTTGATATCAAGCTGATTGTCTTGTTTCTTTATGATATTATGAGACAAGAATTCTTGTGAAGTTGACAAATTCAAGGCTTCACCTTCCTTTTTCTTAATTGGTTTAATCCATCTTTGTGTCCACCTTTTATTCAGTCAATGGGATATACTTTGTTCTGATCTTGATTTTCATGTTATGTTGTTACCTTGAAACCAGTTTCCAACCACCTTACTCAAAAAACCAAATCATAAAACCCTCAAAACACTTTTGCAATAAATAAATGATGCCCTATCTTGCCCTTAGCAGTCAAGTGAAACTTTAGGGACTAACAGTTGGTATCCTCCAAGTTTTGGCCACATTTTCTTGTATTTCTTTAAGATATGTAGGGAATATGTTGGATTTTGTCATTCTTTACCTTGCAACAATTGTGTGCCACAATGTTTCGTACTATATTATGTTCCACTTTCTAGTTATCTAATAGAACATGTTGTATTTGGGATATTTCCATCCCACTAATGCAATAAGAATGATCATCCACAAGTAATGAAACTCTATTCCCAAATATTGGGCGCCTTTGCAATCATCTAGAAACAAGTTTAAAAAATATGGAATCTAGCTCAGTGGAGTTCCCTTCATGCATTGTGTGACTTCTTCTATTACCCCTGGGGCACCTCTTCTTTGCAACACTTACTTAGAAATTTACATGCCGTAAAATTTGTTGATAGCCCCATTGCAGGTTGACTGATTTTGTTTATAATCATCCCCTTGGATCCTCTCTTCATTCCATAGGTTTGATTCATTACCTATGCCAAGGCTTTCTCCTTGGTCTTGTCATCCAGATATTGCGCAAGTTTCTTTCCATCTATGTGTAGACCTATTATTTTTTCAATTAAGTCAACGTCAATCGACACTTGTGTATCCAGCCAAAAAAATCCTGCGTGCACTACTGCCAGTAATTTTTTGATGTTGTTATTTATGTCCTTACCCCTTCCAAAATTCAAGATCTCTAGCAAGTTCATTATGCCTATGTTATATAAACCCGTGATCCATTGTTTTATTCCTAGTATTGGTACTCCTATTGCATTGACCCCTTTTCTCTCTATGTATACTTGTTGCTCAAACTTAGGAAATTTGTCTGTGTATTTTACATCGTGGTTGACATAGCACAGTTTATCTACAAATCCTAGAAAATATGGTAAAACCTTCACTCCTGCTTGTGTGTGTGGTAGCACAAGAGTTACATTTGGTTACTTTTGTTATGATATATGGATTGGTTGTTTTCCTTTCCCCTTTGTTGGTTACCTTGAGGGCCCTACCTCCTGGTGCATTTTCTCTTCCTCTTCCTCTTCTGCGCTAGACTCTTGTTGTTGTGTGATCTCTTCTACCTGTATTTTCTCTTATTTCTCTATATTTGTGCCAAATAGAACCCTTGACTCATCAAACCCAGTTCATTCCTCATCTTCTTCCTTTGTTGGCTAGATTGTTTCCATGTTGGGTTTCTACATCGGGTGTTTCTCCTTTGTTGTATTCTGTGAATCAATATGCATTGGTTCTATCAAAGGGGTTGAATCCTTCTCCTCAACCATTGTAGGACTCATTGGTTCGATTACTGGGGAAGGAATGGCATCCACATCCACCACTCCCTCCTTTTGCATAGGGTTTTCCGCTTCCACTGGTGGCTCCTATGGTGACCTTATGGCACTGCGTGTTTTGCTCGTTATCTTTCTAGGAGCTTCGATCTTTGTTGGTGCCATATTACTCAAATCTATGTGGGTTTTCTCAGAAATATTCACTGAGTTTCCTCTCACATGCCTGTTTTCTCTTGGTTTCTCACTCCTTAGCTCTATGTTCACTCGAAGTCACAATGTGGCTTGTCACAATTTTTTTTTTCTTCTATAGTGTTGTCATAAATGCTCCAAAGCTTTCCAAGCATTCTTCGTATTTTGTCATAAATGTTTTTTTCACACCTCATTTTTTCTGATGGTCGGTTTTTCTTTTCTCTACTCTTCTAGTTTTCTATTGCGCAGTATTTTTCTACTGTCTTGTCTCTCTGGTGCATTAAAGTATCTGCATTTCTTTTTGCCCTAATTTTTTGTCTGTTGTGCATTTGTTTGTTCTGGCACTATCATTCCACTTATTATATTTTGTTGTGGGTTGTATCCTACAACTATCTGTCGATCTCTGATCCATCTACCTACTTATTTTTTACTTTTTCTCATTTTTCTAGTTTTTTCTTCCTTTTTCTTCTTTGAACTCCTACTATTTACAATATGTACAAGTCTAAATTTTTCACTGCTATTACTCAGGGTTATTGGATTGACTGTCCCTATACAGTTTCAATCGACTACCATTCGTTAGTCCTTGAACTTCCTTGCATGTTAAATCATGCAGTTGCACAGAAACTCTATTTGTAACGGATTTTATCTGATATGGCCCTAGTCAATGCATTCTAATCTTCCCTAGTTGTTGTAAGTATTTATTGTCATAGAAGAGAACTAGATCTCCTTCTTAGAAGTTCTTCTTCTTAATGTGTCTTTCATGCCAAGCTTTATCCTTTCCTTTTTGTACCTCCTAATGGAAACCAACTATAATTCTATCTTCTTCTAATTACATGAGTTGAGCTAGTCTTTCCTGCATTGGGCCCCTTTCTGTCATGTCTGTAATGGCTGCAATGCACAGGCTTGGTATCAAATATTCCAAGGGAACTACTTCTTCATTTCCATACACTAATCTGAAGGGTGTTTTTCTTGTTAACTTCTTGCATGTAGTTCTATAGGCCCATAGTATTGTTGGTACCTTCAAGTCCTAATCATCTATGTTCACATTACAAATATTTGTTAAGGCATTCTCCAATATCTTGTTAAATTCTTCCATTGTTCCATTAACTTGAGGATGATACAGAATTATCTTCTGATGATATATCTCAAACTCTTCAAGCATTTCCTGGATTGTACTGTTAATGAAATGAGTTCCTTGATCACTCATCAAAATTCTAGGGCATCCAAACCTTGTAACTACATGTTTTAATAAAAACCATGTTGTAGTCTTTGCACTGCAATCCTTCACTGTTGTTGCCTCATCCCATTTGGTTAAGTGTTATGTCGTTGTAATGATATATCTATCCCCTAATCTTGTTGTTGGTGAATTAATAGGTTCTAAAAAGTCTACTGCCCATTTTTTAAATACTTGCAAAGTATCTTGAGGTATCAGTGGAATCTCACCCCTCCTAGATGGATTTCCAACCCTTTGACAAACATCACAATTTTGACAGTACTCCTTTGAATCCTTGTGAACTGTTGACCACCATAATCCTGCATGAAATACCTTCTTCATATTGGATTTCCTTGCATAGTGTCCTCTAGTTATTCCTTCATGTTCTTCTGCCAAAATGATAGGCCTTTCATGCTCCACAGAAAATCTCCTCAAAATGTTGTCTGCACCAAGTTTGTATAAATGACCTCCAATTAGTTGATAATATTCATCTCTTACTACCAAGTCCTTTTTTTCCGCGGAGTGTTAAATTCCTTCGATGTAACTCATGTACTCAAAAACTCAATAATGTTAGCAAAATATTCATCTGCAACCTATACTGAAAATAGTTGACGATCAGGAAAGTTATCTTCCAAACTACTTGGTTCCTCTCCATTGGTAATTCTGCATAGATGATCTGGTCCTACATTCAATCTTCCAGGATTCACCACAACTTCAAATTCAAACTCTTGAAATAGTAACAACCATCTACATATTCTTCCCCCAAACACTAGCTTATTGGCTAAATATCCAAGAGCAAAATGATTTGTAAATATCTTTAAATGTTTCCCGAACAAATAATGTATGAATTTATGCAAAGCATATACCATAGTTAGACCTTCTGTTTCTGTAGTATTGTAGTTTTTCTCTCACTCAGATAGCTTCCTTCTTGCAAATTCTATAGGGTGGTCTATATCACCCTCTCATGGTTGTGTCAAGACTGCCCCAAGCATTCTTGATGATGCATCCACATGCACATGGAATTCCTTTGACTAATTTGGAAATACTTGAATTGGCGCAGTCACCATTTTCTCCTTCAGAATATCCAAACTTTGTTGGCACTCATCATTCCACTGATTCTTAATGTCATTCTTCAACAATTTCTCCATTGGCACAGTAATCTGTGAATATCCCCTTATGAACTTCCTATAATACCCTATATTACCAAGTGTACTCTTCGACTAGCGCACTGATTTCGATGGTTGCAAGTTAACTATGACAACAATTTTTGCAGCATCAACCAGTAGACCCTATTTACACAGCACATTCCCTAAAAAAATACCAAATGATGCGTTGAAAATGCATTTCTTAATATTCAATGAGATTTGACACTACCTACACATGTCCAACATCAGCCTTAATACTTCAACATGATCCTTTAATAAACTAAATATTTTACAATCATCAAAGTAAACTTTCAAAAACTTGTGTATGAAATCCTTAAAAGTTTCTGCTTCTACCCTTGAAAAACTTGCAGGGGCATTCATTAATCCAAATGGAATTACTGTATACTGAAATGATCCCCATTCTGTAGAAAATGATGTCTTATGTCTATCTTCTAGTGCTATCCTGATCTAATGATATCCTGAAAACCCATTTGTAAATGAATAGTCTTCTTTCCCTCCTACATTATCCAATACTTCATCTGTAAATGGGGTAGAGAAAGGATCATACAAGAAATCATCGTTCAGTTTCCTTAAATCTCCAGATATCTTGATTCCCCCCTACTTCTTTTCCCGCACTAACATGGGACTGATCCATTATGATTATTCCATAGGTTCTATGACACCAGCTTCTAACATATTGTCAGTTTTTTCCTTCACTTTATCCTTGTATATTGGATTCAACCTGTAAGGTCTCTATCCTATAGGTCTGAAATATGGCTTGAAAGGGATCTTCATCTCTCCAGGTTCTCTTGTTATCCCCTTCATCACTAAAAATGTTGTGGGGAACAAGTCACTATATTCGGACAATAATTTTGTGATGCTCCTTACTATCTAGTTTTCGCAATAATCTCCAATACTTGCCATCTTTGGGTTTTTTGTTGTGCCAATAATTAACTTCTTTATCTTTAAGGGTGTATCATAGTCTGTTGATTCTAATTGGCGTCCTTCTACTTCTCTTTCTCCTTCGATTTCAAGAATATGTATATTGCATAGGTTGTCTTCTTCTGGCTCTTCTTCTTATGCGCCATGATAATAGTGTAACAATTGTCTGACAGTCTGTCTAGTCTGATTCTGATATGTTGTGACTATTTCAAATTCAAGTTCTTCAAATGTCCTATCTCTGATCACCTTTAGTGTTGTATCTATTTATGGGTTCTCATGTTCAAAGGAAAATTTAAGCATAAAATTCTACTGCATTTCTTCCTGTTATGTGTACCAGTTCCTTGGAATACCTTCTAATGTATGAATGAAATGGTGTGTCCATTATTCTGGTGGTACTAATCTCCATTGAACCATGCACCTATTAATATGTTCGTTGGGCTGTCCAAATCCATCATATTTGTCCAAAAATATGTTCTCCTGCTCTGTGCCAAATCTAATGCACAGTAACATTTTTCACTGGAACCAGTTATTGATATTTTCCTTATGTGTTTCCCACCATCTTGTAGGTTTATCTTTCAAAGAAATAGCTACTGGTGGTAATCTTTGATTCTCCAAAACTTCTACCTCATACTTCATTAGAAACTCTTCTAAATTATTCAGACCATAAAAAGTAGGAGGTTCCCTTACCTCTATACCAACCCATCTTAGTGCACGTCATTCTGGTGCATCTTCTAGTAGATCATTCATGTAGTCGTTGTTTCCAGTTTTCTAGTACTGTCTCAGAGTCTGAGGAACAAGAACTAATACTCCTCCAACTCAACATTCCATCTGTAGTTGGGTTGATGTAATCCTCTTCGCGCATGGTAGTTCTATACAAATGGTTTATGTCTTTTGTAAATATATTTTTTTTCACAGGTTCCATGTACCTTCCTCCTTCTGAGGGATCCAATGGTGTAATAACTTTGTACTCCCCTAATTCAAACATCACCTTTCTTTTCTTCAAATTGATAATAGTTTGGTTATCAAAGTCCCAATCCAGACCCAACAGTGTTGGATATGATGAAGTGTTATCCACAATGTCAATGACTTCAAAGTATACCATGGTGCACACACCATCTAAATCTACTGGTTTCCCCTTCAATCTACCAATTTGCACCACTCTATGTTGATTTGTTAGCTTCAAATGAATAGGTGAGTGTCCCAGTTGAGGTTCTCCCATAGCTTCCCATGTCTTTTTGGGAAGAACATTGACTTCAGATCCTAAGTCTATTATGATGTCCCCCATATTAAAATCTCCTATGTTTTCATTCAACATGAATTCCTTGCTTGTTCTTCTCTTATTTCAAACTTGATTCACTGTATTTACCCCTTCTTCCCCAGGATTACACTTTTCTAACATATTTTTCAATATTTATAAAGATTTTCTATCATTCAATAACTTCACACAAGGCCCCAAAAATTTTATTAAGTTATTTAATTGTTCTGAAGGCTGCTCTTTTCTATTTTGATTGAATGAGGGAGGCATGCAATAAAATGGTACCTCATCTCCTAGATTTGTTCCTAAAGTATATGCAATAAATATCTTGTCTAGATTCTTTGATAGTCTCCTTCTCTTTTCACACATCAAACTTTTGTTCAGGCATTGTATTCTTCCTAACCCACTAGTACTGATCCTAATCCTTCTTTGTTGGAGCTTCTCTCATCTTGGCTCCACCTCTAGTAACTATGTTGATCTTTTTCCCATTCTCTTCTTTGCTCTCCACAACAATCCATCGAAGATTTTGGTTTTTTTGGTTCCTCTTGTCCTGTATCTTTGTCAACAGTGTCAGATAGTCTTCTATCTCATGGTTTGTTGCGCGACAATACATACATGTCATAGGTGGTTTTGGACAATCTCGTCCAGAGTGTCCATGTTTTTGACAGTTGTGACACACTACTGGTCCTCGACCTCCTACAAATCCTCTTCCTCCATGACCTCCTCCTCTGAATCCACCTCTATTTCCTTGATTATCTTCGCACGGTGTATTATACTAAGGTTCTTTATTATATTGCAGTTGTGAATTATTGTATTGAGGTTTCACATTATTGTAGTGTGGTTGCGCTGCACATTGTTGTGTGTTGTTATATTGTGGTGGTCCTTGAAAATATTGCATGTTATTGTACTTCGATTGTGCTATAAATTGTTGTGCGTTATTATATTGTGACTATTGCGTAGGTTGTCCTATCATGTGTTCAATCAACACCCTGTATGTATCTAAAATCCTCTCTTTCATCATCTCCAAATTTATTTAGTACTTGTCTTCATGCCCAAATGACTTGCAAATATTACAAAATGTACTCTTTGGCACTATCTGATACTTCTGCATAATGGAACAGTGATATGGATCATGTCCATGTGTTTTACATATCTCACACCATGGTCCTCCTGAAGATAAAGGGTTTGGCATACCCAATCCTATATACTACTCAAATAATGTACACTCATTCTTATGGTTCCCTTATGTTCTACATAGTGTACTTCATACATCTTCTCTTTTCTCCTTACCTTTATTCTGATTCAACTAAAATGTCAAGTTCTTGAAATCTAGTCTCATCGCTTCCATAGCTAGATATGTATGTTTGTATTGGTTTTCCTCAAATTGCAAAGTTGCTTGCAAGGCCTCAGCCTAACTTTGAAACTTTTGTTTCCTCAAAGGATACTTAGAGTGTGGAAATAAATAATTTACAAACAAATGTCTATGTTGCATATCAGTAATGGGGAATTTCAACTTACCTTTCAATCTTTTGAACTTTTGGTCCACCTCCAAGACTGATTCTCCTAGTTTATTCTTAATCTCTATCATCTCATTCATGAACTGATCCTCTGAAATTGGTTTCTGAAATTCATTTATTAATTTCCTCTTCACTTCTGCAATGGTTGCAGGTGCTCCCATTGGATTATTTACTGTGAGACCCATGTACCAATCTAGTGCATTGTATCTAAATGTGATTTCCAACTGTGCAACCTTTGTATCTTCATCTATAATATGTTTAGCGGCCCAAATATTCTCACAAATGAACATATGCTTCTGTGGGTCCTCCAACCCTTCTCCTTGAAAATCTGGTAACCTAATAGTTGGATCTAGTCCTACCATTGTGAAATTTGTTGAACTACCACCTCTGTGCGGTGTATATACCTGACTACTACGTGTTGAACTTAAAAATTTTCTTGAACTTCCACTGGACCCACGTCCTACAAAAATCCTTCTACCATTAATCACTTATTGGTTAACCATTTTTCTTCCTTATTTTTCTTAGTCGCACATGGGGTTGTGGATTCCAAAACTAATTCAGATATGGAATGGAGAGCCTTCTTCTACGCCAAACCCATGAACTTTTATTTTCCTCTCATATGTGGTGTGAAATATATCCTCAATCTTCCACGTGGTGTGAATATCCTCTACCTCTTCCTCATCACTATCCAAGCCCTCTCACTCGGATACCTCCCTCTTCTACCTATTCATCTTATATTGGTAGGGTCTTTTGTTGAACGTCACACCTGCTTTATGTATTATATCCTTGGTATGTTCCTCATCCATCATAATATGGTCCATTTCTTCCTTCTTCTTGCCTCTCTCCAGAGCCTTCTCCATATCTCAGATCTTCCTTAGTGCTTCCCCTAGTTCCCCCATGCATGCAAAGTTATTTAGCTATTTGATTCCATGGTCATCACACATTTATCATGTAATACAATCTTGAACAACGTGTAAAGAGACTTATTGTACCTCCCTCTTGGTCCCTTCAAGAATTATTTCTTTGTAGCAGTATATGACTTTGTTGTATCGACTGCAAAATCAATAATAAACCCTGTAGTAATATTATCTAACTAGAAATCCATTGCGTGCGTGAATTTGTTATTGACCCTTTCCAACCATGCAATGTTCACAATAGCCCACTCTATAGCCTTATCCGATTAGTTAGATGGGTTTATTTCAACCTCAATAACCACTCTTGTAATAATTATGGAAAATAATAGAAATATGCTTCATGCAAATCAATAAACACGTACCTCTGCAGATACTGGCATAGTGTATATCTGGAACTTTTGTTATCTTTCTATGTGAACTTGAGCTCCCTTGTATCCAACCATCTTTCAATCTCTTTCTTTGTAGGATTCCATGGCCTAAACATCCTCTTTTACCTCATCATTCTCTTCATCAAACCCCTTCCAGGTTGTTCTTCCTATTTCCATGAAGAAACAAAACCATTTATTAGATGTTATGGGCTGACCCAGGTTCTAGCTTAATTCTCCAACAAAACCCTAGAAACCATCGACCCTTCTGGTAAACCAAAAGTCTACACTGCGCACAGAGTGCATAGTGCAGTCTCACCCAAGATGGCTTATGGGTGACTGCAGAATGCAGATATCTGCAGTCATGGAAGGGATTGGGGATGTTTGTTTTACTTGTTCTACTTTCACTTTAACATGTATCATATTATGTACCCCATCATACCATTCATCTATATCTAAAATTTAGCTCATTCTGCATTATCATTACTGCGCATTAGAAAATACTATTTTAACCATTCATCATTCATTCATAATTGCATAAATAACAAAAATAACATCATTCATACACATTGCAACACATGATTTTACAGTGGTTCACCCCCGTGGGCTACATCCACATAGATCTTTTTCTTTATTATTATGCATCATGAAAATATAGCACTGTGTGCACTACATCATAGGTGTAATAATGGTCCATGAGGCTAACCAACATCGCACCAAGCTCCCTAGCTTGTGACCTGACCCTCATATACAATACATACCTTTCACAACTGACTCCATCTTAGATCCACAACTCTTAGAACTATTATTGTGAGTTAAACTCACAAAGACTCTCAAAAGATATAGTTCTTATACGTCAAGTTATCATAAGAAAAACAAGGTACCCTTAACTACCTCATACATCCTCTATTTATACAACAAGGTGGGTAAAAAAGCTTACATTATGACTCAAAACCCTAATTCTAAGTGGACTCCATTTGTCCACTTTCTAACTCCTTGCGTGTGGTTGGTCTTCGATCCAACCGTCCCTTTCTTTGACTCTACATTGATCTTCCTTAATTCCTGGCATGTTGCTTCCTTTGTCCTCTTTCATCTTGCTTTCACTTCTTTCTTGGTGTGTGTTTCTTCCTTTGGTCCCTTATGCCTCATTTACTACGTTGAACCCCAAAATTTCGTGCTCCAATAATAATTTTTCTTCTCAATTCTTCCTCCTGTCTTCCCTTGGAATTTCTTTCTTTTATTGATTGATGGAGGAGCCTAAGGGATGCTTCTATATATCTAGAACTTAGTGAACTCCAAGTCTAGTATGAGTTCCCAATATCCTCATTCTATATCAAGAACTCACCCAACGTTGATCTCTTTGTAACTCATCAAATATAGAAGGTGACATGGACGATTGTGAGTTTCCAGTGATGCAACTAGTGATTGCACCTTGTGAGTGGTGCAGTGTGTGACTAGTCACACCTTACTAGGCATGCAAGGCATGAATTCCCTCAAAAAATGAGAAATACAAGGTAGAATAGTGTGTTTCAATGATATCATTAGTAGGTCCTCCACATGTCTCTAGGGTGGAAAATAGAGCTATAAAATATTCCCCCTAATGTGTTTTCTCAGAAGAGGAACTAATGGCCAAAACACATTATAATATCCATAAACAAGAGGCAGGATAAGGAAGGAGCTAAGAGATCAAGGAAATGTTGAGTAACTAGAATAAATGGTAAACGAAACATATATAGATCATACCCAAGGTAGGCTTACCCATGCCTAAAATAGAAACAAAGCATTGTTTCCAACATAATACACTGCGGACCCATGAAGTGAAACGCAAGACCATGTCCATGAAAAATTACATGGTGGATCCATGTCGTCAAAGAGATCATAGCCATGAAAAAATAAAATGTGGATATATTTCATAGTATACGTCAAAGTGTTGATATAATAGTGATATACTACATTGTAAATTGGGAGGAGTATCTTGAATGAGTGATGCCCCTTAGGCCCAAGGTCTTCACCCCAAACCTGATGGTACGATTATACAACATGGGAATAGCTGAGATGATGTCAAGAATGGTAGAAACCATATGATTACTCGTCATTAATGAATAGCATTAACATTCCGGAGGGGACCCACCGATAATTAAAATGGACCCAAAGGTAGCTAATATAATCTAGCAAGTGTGAATAGAGGATCGAATGTCGAATACTCATAGAATCAATCAATCTTGAGTTAATGATGTAAACCAATTTTCTATTGCAATAAATAATGCCATTAAGGATTAATGATTTCTATTAAAATGAGAGAGTAGAGTATTACACACCAAACAATAGACAAATCATATCTCACACACTACAACATACATAACAACAATTTAGTCTCAACTATCTACTCTACTCTCTACATGTTCATGGGCACTGCCTTAATGGAGTCAAGCCCAATCTCACTCTTATACTATATTAAAATGGGAGAGTAGATTTTATGACACATGATGATGTGTTGAATTCTCAATTGAATCAAAGTAATAATACATATAAATACAACAAGGTTTGTCTCAAGATAGACAAACTACCTTTATCACTCAATCTATCAGTTGAGAAAATATCTTAACCTCACACCATTCTATGACTCTTAGTTGGAGAGAATTTCTTTGACAACCAACTATCTAACAACCTCCTAAATACTAGGATCAAACCACTCACGTAGATATTGTTCTCTACCTCACAAACATAATCTCCTCACACATGATTAAGACATGTAGGAGTCATATATTCCAACAAATGCAAGCTCCAATGTACTATTTGTTTTCTAGATCCCTCCCCTAGATAATGTGTTGAATTTGATAGAATGATATCCATTGAAGGAAAGCCTTAATGTATCCCCCATCAATCGACATGAAACATACATTGAGATATGTTGTGAAAAGATAAAATCACCAAGTACAACTAACATAGGGATGTCTGACACTGATGGTCAACAAGACAATAGATGGTCGACTCGAGATTACTTCCCTTGAACATATAGCATGACATAATGATGACCCGGTAGCATTGAATCAAGAGCACCACTAATATAGTGTGAAAACACATGATTAATTGAATCTCTCTCCATAGTGACTGGAATATTTTTTAGCAGGAGTAGTATATGACTCATACTGATGGTATGGATCCTAGGCAAGCTATAATTCAACTATAATAAAAATATGCAAATAGGTGCCATGTTCAAGGGAGACACGTTTTCCACTGCTACTTTTTATAATACAAATCAATGGTAAAAAGAAATCCCTCACTCTTTTTGTTTATAAGTGTCTCCTTCATGGTTTTGCGAGTGCGAAACAGAGATAAAATTTCTCGATAGTGTCTTTTTCATATATTTTTATGAGTCAAAAAAAGAGGTGATGTTTACTTGAGAAAGTGTCTTTTTCATGATTTAATGAGCATGAAAAATAGTTAAAAGTGAGCTCCTCTGGAGAGATCGAGTAGCTCAATGGAGTGCTTCTATGTTCCAAGTGCATGGAACTAACCTACACAAAATGAATGAAAAATGGTAATGGAAGGTGATTTCCACTTATGGAAGTAGTTTTGTCCATGGGTAAAAGGTCACAAAATAGAGGCAAGCTAATGCAAAAGGAAAGAGGTGAAGTGTGAATGCAATGGTCGTAAGTGGGATCAAGGAAAAAAACAACATAGTAGTAGATACCAAGACATAAGTAGAAATATTTTTACACATTATTTTGGTCACCCCTGTGATCAACTGATGATATGTGCATAACACACTTCCATGTTCCTCAAGATAATAAATGAGACTTTCTCCATGAGAAAAGTGGATCATCTTTTCTTCCTTAAAAACTATATCAAAGAAGATCGTCACATCCTGCTCAATGCTTGGGGTGCGACGATGCTTGATCATTGCATGCTACACCAAAACTAGACTGTAGTGTTGTCGCATGATGCTTGTGCATAGGGTGCGACGATGCTCAAAAAAGAGGAAAAGGTGAAATTCATGAAAGTTCTAGAAGGGAATCTTCTAGAAGATGAGGTGGCCTCCGATCGGTTTGGATCTTAATCACTTCTCTAATTTAGTGGGATCATCCTAATATCCTCATCCATCCCTATTTCACCCTATATAAAGAGGGATATCTCATGGGAAAGGCTAGGTTGGCTTATGCATGAAGAATTATGCTGAAGATTGTACTTGTGATAGCTTTTCTTTAGCTCTCCAAGTCAGCTTGTGAATTCTCTTCATCAAAAGCATTGGAGAAAAGGTGTTTGTGTTGAAGCAAAGGGCCATTAAAAGGGACCTTTCAACATCAAGGTTGGGGTTGTATTCTCCACTTTCATTCAACATAATGCAGTAATACATTTCTTCCCTATAAAGGTGCCTCTACTTTTATTATATAATTCCTTGATCTTATACATAGACTTCATTGGAATATATATATCATTGTTCTTTCTCTTTGTTGTTTTGTGCTTCTTAACAGGTTCACCCTCCCACAAATACAAAGATGGAGCAAGGGTGACACCAGTGATGATCAAATGTCGTTTAAATTGTATGTCATTTGTCCCTCTCTGAACTAGTTTATATTACAATGAAATTTAAGGAGAAACTTGTACTCTGCCATGTTTTATTCTAGCTGATTTTTGAAGTTAGGGATATTAGTTTGTGTCCGCACTTACCAATTTTTCCTATAAAAAAATTCTCGACCATACTGGGGAACATCCTCTTTTGGTTTTTGCTTCCTTTTTTCTTTTATCTTGCCTGATTTTGGTCAATTTTATTCTTTGAGTCTTTGGATGACCCATCTTGACTCCTTGGTTCTGAAAGTTCATTGAGGAACTCTGTCCTTTTTCCATTTTTTTTTATGTTCAATCATCGTCACATCCTTCTTTTGTGAACTATAGCGACGATGTCACACTATGTTTTTCCCTTTTCCTGCGACGATCCTTCATCATCGCACTATGTTATTTTGCATCCTGCGACGATTCTTGTAGAATTTTTTTGGAGTGACAGTCAACTTTTTCTCCTTTCCCATATTTTTGATTACTTCTTGGGGTGAACTTTTAGTCTTGGTGAATGATTAGTTTGAATCTTTTAGCCTGAATTTGATTGTTTCTCAAGTATTGAGATTCTTTTTCATAAGCTTTATAAGTTTTATCTTTTACTTCTTATTGCAAGGGTATAATCTCAAGGATTCGCCCCTGAGTGCTTGCTAGATAAGTTGTTATTGATCTTTTTGAGTTTTGGATTGTTGTTGATTGGAAAACATTTTTTGTTTGCATTAGAGAAATAAGTTTTCTTAATTTTCATTTTTTGCATTATAGGTTTAGTTTGGGAAATAGTGTTGTGAGTGCATTGATCTTATTGGATAGTGTTTTCCTTTTGAATTAGATCTTTGTTTCTATTTGAAAAGAAAAGGATTGAAGTTTGTTCTTCTATTGGTAGTATTTACAAGAAATATTTTCATTCAAATATTTGTTGAAAAAGAGAAAATTGGAAAATTTAGTAGATTTGACTGTTTGGAATCAATATCATTCAAAGATTGAAGAAATTGTGCTTTGTAACTTTTTGTATTATGGAAAGAGAAACCTTCTCCCTTATGTAATTAGAGTTCATCGAATGAATATATTGCATCTCATATATCTTTTCATTTTGTTGGGTCAAGATCAAATACTTCATCAATTTCATCTCTGTTTCCCTTTTTGAGTAAGCAACAACCATTAAAATTCAGCATAATTTTAAAATCAATTTAGCAACTTTTATTTTCTAGAACTTTTATATACCAACATTAGCTAGGATAACACTTTCGAATAGGTTGTGAGGCACACTCTTTAAAGCATCAAAACACATAGTAGTATCTTGTGATAGGGAGAGTTTAAATCCACTTGCTACATTTTGTCCTGGGAAGCCCTTCTAACACAAGGTTCAATCACGAGGTCACTTTAGGGTCCACAGAGTTACTCACCCTACTTTGGTTTGTCTTAGTGTAGATATTGTGCATATTATTGGGGGTCACTTGAGAAGAAAATCATGTACGGACCTTCTCGAGGCGATTTCGGGCTTAGATACCCTTCACTTGCTCATGGATCGGGCGCATGGATCGGACTGTCGACTGCTTCTTGAGAAAATCATTGTCGTAATTGGTAACCTTAGTGGCCTATCCCTTTAGAGTCTTTACACGAGGTGACTTTGGAGAGGCAAGTATTCATGGTACCTAGAATCGACGTTGGCCAAACTCACTTAGGCTCCTTGGAGGGTATACCCATGATTATGTGTGGGATATTCCACCATGGTGTAAGTCCATTAAGCAGGTCGTCAACGTAAATTTTCCACCCGCTTTATCCCAACCCTTTCTTGTCTTGATTTCACAACGTTGGATTTCATCACCAACTAGTGACTTTGAAATAAGAAGGTTTGTTTGCATGTTTGATATCTAGATTTTATTAGTGAGTGTTGTTTGTTCCTCTGGTTGGTCATAGATTTATTTCATTCTTTATTCGGTGTGGCCAACATCATCCCTTGCCCTTCACGTAGGATGCAAGGGATACCTCCGAAAGAGATGGAAGAATACGATCCTTTGCTTCCTAATTTGCCAGAGGGTCCTTCTCCTGAAGGAGTAGTCAATAACGATGTGTTCTATGAGATTGAAAGTTCTACTACATTGGTATAATCAACACTTCCTGTAAATCCGTTATTGAGTGTTATACAAGATCCACTGTTTATCTGAATAAAATCATCGGGAGATGTTGTTGATGAATACTATACTAGAATACCTATTGGACCTTACGTAGAGTTTGGTGTAGAAGATCCACCCTTTCAGAGAGAATAGTTTAGAACTTTGGTTCATACTGCTAGAATTTTTAATCCTAGCTCAGTCCCCATCCGTTCTTTTTGGAGGACCTCCTCGAGACACAATATTTTTTGAAAAACTAGGAATGAGCCCAAATCAACCTATGTCATCACATACACCCATGACTTCCACAACTTATACAATATCTTTAGATCATTTTACTAGCATGACCACTAATTTCGTTACGGTTTCAGACCAGTTGTTGGTTGGTTCTCATACAATCCTTCCTCTCCAGCTCACTAGCTCTACCACTGTCCCACAAGTTACACCTGTTTCTGTCAGAAGTCCATGTTAGAAAAATAGGACCGCGGAGCAATAAAATAAAACAAATGTAGAAACAAAACATAGAAGACACACAATACAAGAGAGACACAGATTTACGTGGTTCACCCAGTGTGGGCTACGT